>CAUYQG010080674.1:0-33557 GCA_963574415.1 Tarsius wallacei | reverse complement strand
TGGCCAGCCAGTTTTCCCAGCACCTTTTACTGAAGAGGTTCTCTTCTCCCAGTTGTTGCTGGTGAAAGCTTTGTCAAAGATGAGTTGGTTGAGAAATTGAGGCTTTCCTTCGGGAATCTCTATCCTGTTCCTTTGGTCCATATGCCTGTTCTTATACCAATACCAGGCTGTTTTGATTATTGTAGCCTTATAGTAAAGCCTAAAGTCTTGAAGTGTGATCCTTCCCACTTTGTTTCTTTTGCTAAGGATTGTTTTGGCTATTTGTGGTCATTTATGTTTCCATATAAGTTTTTGTATTGTCATTTCCAGGTCTAAGAAGAATGATGCTGGTAATTTAATGGGTATCGCATTGAATCTGTAGATTGCCTTTGGTAGAATGGATATCTTAACAATGTTGATTCTTCCTATCCATGAGCATGGAATATTTTTCCATTTGTTTATGTCTTCTTGGATTTCTTTGAGCAGTGTTCTGCAAGTTTCGTTGTAAAGGTCATTGACTTCTCTGGTTAGGAGAATGCCCAGGTATTTCCTTTTTTTTCATGGCTACTGTGAATGGGATTGGGCTTTTTATCTGGTTCTCTGTTTTTTGTTGATGTATAAGAATGTGACTATATTTTGCACATTTATTTTGTACCCCAAGAATTTGCCAAAGTCCTTTATCAGTACAAGGAGGTTTTTGACAGATTCTATTGGATTTTCAAGTATAGGATATCATCAGCAAAGAGGGATCACTTAACTTCTTTTTTTCCTATTTGGATAGTCCTGATTTCCTTCTCTTGTCTAACTGCTCTCGCTAGGACTGCCAACACTGTGTTGAGCAGGAGGAATGAGAGTGAGCAGCCTTATCTTGTTCTGGTTTTCAGGGAAAATGCTTCCACTTTCTGTCCATTTAGCGATATGCTGGCTGTGCATTTATCATAGATGGTGCTTACTATTTTGAGGTATGTTCCTGCTATGCCTAGGTCTTAGAGAGTTTTTATCAGGAAGAGATTTTGGATTTTATTAAAAGCTTTTTTTGCATCTAGTAATATAAACATGTGGTTCTTGGTTTTACATTTGTTGATGTGTTTAATTATATTTATGGTCTTGTATCTGTTGAACCAGTCCTACATCCTGGGGATGAAGCCTACTTGGTCATGGTGAATGATTTTTGAGATGTGTCGTTGGATCCAATTTGCTAGAAACTTGTTGAGAAGTTTCGTGTCATGTTCATTAGGGATATTGGTCTGTAGTTCTCTTTTTTTGTTGTTGTTGAATCTTTACCTGGTTTGGGTATCAGTGTGATGTTAGTTTCATAAAATGATTTGGGGAGAATTTCACCTTTCTCAATTGGTTGGAATACTTTCAATAGGATTGGTATCAGCTCCTCCTTGTATGTTTTGTAGAATTCCACTGGAAAGCCATCTAATCCAGGACTTTTTTTTTTGTAGGTAGTTTTCTTATAATGGTGTCAATTTCCTAGGTTGTTGTTAGTCTATTTAGTGTCTCAATGTCTTGTTTCAACCTTTGGAGGTTGTGTGATGTCAGAAAGTCCTCCATTTCATTTAGGTTGTCAAGTTTGTTTACATACAGGTGTGCATAGTTGTCTCTGATACTCTTTTGTATTTCTTCAGGGTCAGTTGTGATTTGATCCTATGAATTTCTGATTATGTTTATCTGGGCTTTTTCTCTTTTTTTTCTTGGTCATTTTGGCTAGGGGATACATCAATCTTGTTTTTTCTTTCAAAGAACCAGCTTTTTGTTTTGTTGATTTTTTTTCTATGATATTTTTGTCTTCTGTGTCCCATATTTGGACTTTTAAACTGGTGATCTGGATTATTCTGCTAAAGTTAGGGTTTTGGTTGTCTTGTTTTTCCAGCTCCCTTAGGTGATTTGTTAGAATGTTAACTTGTGATTTCCATTTTCTTGATGTGTTTGTAGAAATATAAATTCCCCTCTTAGAACTGTTTTCATGGCACCCCAGAGGTTTTGGTAAGATATTTCTTCATTTTCATTTGTTCCCAGGAATCTTTTAATTTCTTTTTTGATTTCTGTGTTGATCTAGTGTTCGTTCACCATCATTCTGCTTAGTGTCCATGTCTTTGTGGGTTTTGAGGGAATTTTGTTGGTGTTGATATTTATTTTTATTCTACTGTGGTCTGAGAAGGTGCATAGCAATATTTCAATCTTATGAAACTTGTTTACGCTTGATTTATGGCTGAGGATGCAATTGATCTTGAGGATGTTCCATATGGTGATGAGTAGAATGTATATTCTGTGGTTGTTAAGTGAAGTGTTCTATAGGTATCTATTTAGTTCATCAGGTCAAGTGTCAAATTGAGGTTCCAGATCTCTTTGTTGATTTTTTGCCTCAATGATCTATCTAAGGTTGTTAGCAGGGTTTTTTAAGTCCCCAGCTATAGTAGTGTAGGAGTCAATATCTTTTTTCAGTTTACTTAGTAGTTGCTTTATAAATGTTGGTGCTCCTGTGTTAGGTGCATATATGTTTAGGATGAATATTTCTTGCTGATGAATTGAACCTTTTATCATTTCGTGATGTCCTTTCATATCTTTTTAAATTTTTGATAGCTTAAAGGCTATTTTGTCTGATATTAAGATCATGACTCCTGCCTTTTTTTGTGATTCATTCACCTGGAAATTCGTTTTCCATCCTCTAACTTTGAGTCTGTGTGCATCCCATGTAGTAAGATGAGTTTCCTGAATGCAGCAAATTATTGGCTCATGGTTTTTTATCCAGTTTGCCATTCTGTGTCTCTTCAGTGGTGCATTTAATCCATTCACATTCAGTGATTATTGAAATGTAATTGTTTATTCCTATCATGAGGTTCTTATAAAGTTTTTTCTTTGTTTTTTTTAACTTTTGGTATATATGTGTGTGCTTTCAAGTTTGCAGTCATGATGTATTCTCTGTTGATTCTGTGCTCTCCTGTTCTCTTGGAAGGTGCTTGATCAGTCTTTTTTTCTTTCTTTTCAGCATCTCCTGCAGAGCTGGTCTGGAAGCTGCATAATCTCTTAGGGATTGGATGTCTGGGAAGGATTTTAATTCTCCATCACTGATGAAGCTGAGCTTGGCTAGGTAGGAAATTATTGGTTGAAATTGTTTATCTTTGAGGACTTTGAATATTGGACTCCAGTTCATTCTAGCTTATAGTGTTTCTGCTGATAGGTCTGCTGCTATTCTGATTGGTTTTTCTGGTAGTCTGAACTTTCTCTCTTGCTGCTTTAGGATTTTTTTTTTTGTACCTACTTTGTGTAAGTGAATTACTATGTGTCTAAGGGCTGGTCTTCTCATTTGATATCTTCCAGGGGTTTTCTGTATCTCTTGTGTTTGGGTGGTCAAATCTCTGTGAGATGGGGAAAGTTTTCATGGATAACCACCTGGAATACTTGCTCCAAGGTGTTCTCCCTTTCCTTTTCTTTTCTGGGATATCAATCAGGCAAAGGGTTGACCTCTTGATATAATCACACATCTCAGGCCCTTTCTGAGTTTTCTTTCTATGTTTTTTGCAGATCAAGTTAATTTTATGTTTTGGTCTTCACCTTCTGAGATTCTTTCTTCTACTTGATTAATTCTGCTTTTCATGCATGTTATCTTGTTATTTATTTGCTGGATGAAATATTTTATGGCCAAAGTCTTTTACAAGTTCTTTCAGTGTTGTATCTTGTCTTTCTTGAGTCTTATTCACTCTTTCCATTCATTCCCTAATCCCTGTTGCATTCTGGGGCCAGTTATCGGTGACTTCCATTGTTTGGACTCAGGTCTGATTTTTCAGGCATTTCTCTTTGTTACACTGGTAATTACCTGTGTTCTTCTATTGATTTTTCCTCATTTGTGACAGATCTTTTTTCTCTTTGGTTCCATTATTCAGAGTCAGTGTGAGAGACTTCCACTTCTGATGTTTGCTCAGTCTTCTATTCTTTTCTGATCTGAACTCTGAATTGTTGTATTTTGAAACAGGTCTGTGGATAGGAAGCTTTTCTGTCTCTTGTAGTTTTGAGAGTTGATGGAGAATAGTGAGCTAGGATTCAGAAACTACTTGCAAATCACAATGTTGACTGATTGGTATGGGGTCCTTACGATCCACTCCCCACCACCACTCTATATGACAATGCAGTGGGCATGTGTGTGTACCCCATGAGTCCAAGATACAGTAACAGCAATGAGGAGAACAGAGAAAAGCAGAATGAAATATGATGGACAAAAATAAATTTAAAAAAACAGAAAAACAAAAGCAGAAACCAAAGTAAAAAAACAATTAAGCGCACACACAAACACCCCAAAGCAAACTGAAAAAAAAAGTGAAAAAAGAAAAAACCAAACACACATGCACACACACACCCTCAACACAAAACAAAAAAAAGAAAAATGAATTCAAATTGAACCCTCACACATGCATTCATACACATTAAACTAAAAAAAGAGATGAACGAAAAAAAACTGAAAAATGAACACTCAATCATTCATTTACACACATAAACCGAAAACAAAAAACAAAAGAAGAAGGAAGAAAAAAAGAAGAAGAAGAAAAAAGGTGGGGGGGGAATCCAGATTGAACCCTCAATACACATTCATGTACAAAGAAAAAAGAAAAAAAATTTTTAAAAACATGGAAACAAAATAACAAAAAAACAAAAAACAACCTGCCCTCTTGTGGCAGGTTCTGTAATTGTTCCTTTGCTCACAGGTAAGCTCCCCGGCTATCTTCTGCAGAGTTGCAGCCTCATTCACAATCTCCCTAGTGTCTGACTGGGTAAGGAGCAGGAGGCGGTATGAGTGAGAGGGGCTTCAGTCCTCCCCTCCCACTCTCGTATGGTCAGGGAGATCCCCTCCAGTGAAAAGGCGTGGGACTGTCTCTTCCCCAGGTGCTGGTGGGGGGCGCCCCACCCAGACTTATCCTGAAGTAATGTCCTCCTATTGCAGCTGACACCCACGATCTGCTTGTGTTTGTGCCTCTCAGCCATGTGGGTCTGATGTTCAGAGGATTGCTGGAGAGGAGGGGGTGGGACAGCCCCAGACTTGCCACTGATTGCTTTGGGGGTCTTCTTCATCCTTTTCTGGTCATGGCCTTTGTCTCACAGCTGAATCAGGGTAGCAGTGGGGTGCCCGAGGCTCAGCACTCATCCTTTTCCTCCAAAGTTTGTGCTTTTGGGATGTTCCATCTTCTGGGTCATGATCAATCCCTGAGTAGTTAATCTACTGGTCACAGAGATTGAGTCTGTTTGTCCGTGGTGAGCAAGCCAGAGCACTTTCCTGCTGTTTTTCAAGATGTTGGCAAGATGTTTTCATCTTCTCCAGTGGAGCTCTGCCTCTGGCTCATTTGCTGTGCTCTCTCCACAACCCTTGCTGCCAATGTCCAGCCAGGCACTGCTGTGGTGAGGCAGAGCCTAGAGCCAGCAGTCACTCTCAGAAGCTTCTTCCCAGGAAGGGCTTTGCGGATTTTTTAAAAACAACACTTGGCTTCTGCACCTAGGAAGTGCTAGGGTCCAAGCAGAGCAGCTGCAGCACCATCTGCTTCACCAGGAGAACCCTGGCAACTTGCTACCAAGTCCCCACTCAGTCAGTCACTCACACTCCCACTTACTCACTGACACATAGGCAAAATTTTCCATACACTCACTCACACTGGGACTCACATAGTCTGACTGGTTCCGCCGCCATCTTCCCAAAAGTCATGACCTGTCATTTCTTTATCAAAGTGATCTTTTTGTTGCTGTTGTTTTTGCCACTGTCAAAAAGGTAAGTATTAGTATCACTATGAGTACTTGCTTTTGTTATAAAACTTGGAGTCTGTGGACTCCAAAGGAATCTGAAGAAATCAACAAGCAGCAAGTCTTTACTTATATATCACTTGCAGGACCCATAAGCAACGCTGTGGTTTTCAGTCCTACACATGAGGAGAATCACTGAGTGTTAGAATTGGAAGGATCTCATTACACCCATTATGAAACCAAAGACCCAGTGATTTGTCCAAGGTCACACAACAAGTTTGTAAGTTAACATGGGAGGAAGTGGGAGTGGGGTGGGGAGAGGGAACCACTTCTCCTTCACCATGCTGCCTCTCAAGGTCAAGGCTTTCTCTCTTTGGCACATAAGCCTTATTCATAAGGACAGATCATTGGGCTACTCTTAAACCTGGGAATACACTTTCATCCAAACTCTGAGAAATGCAAGTATACAACTTCCCCACCATTCTGCAATTCTCCAGGACGAAAACCCCAACTTCCGTTAGCACAGCTTGGCATTTGGCTAGGCCCAAGGTCATCCAGCTTCTGGCAACAGATCACTTGTTCCCCAGGCACAGTGGGTGGACATATCCTTTCCCCAGGCCCAGTAGGATGCCTCCTTGCCCAGTGGGAGCTTCCCAATGATGTAGGAAGTGTTGGTCACCTGCTATGTAACAGATCCTGCACCTACAGAGCTCTCCAAGTTAATGTAGTGATACAGGCTAGCTGGTCCTTTCCTTTCTCTTCATTCTATTTTCTTGTCTTCTTTTCTTTGAAAATGTTAGAACTGGACTGGAACTAGAAATCATTATCCTATGCTAAGGAAGCATCTCTGCTTTAGTCACAGAAGTATTTTTTCTTCCTAATATATGTAGAAACGTGAGATGAAATCAATTGCCCCACCAGTTTGACTTATTAAGAGTGGAAACATGATTACATACTGCCACTACCAAGGTAAAGCAAGAAAGATGAAAATGGCTTAAGTCCATTTATCCATCACACCATTTTGAAATAAGGTTTTCTTCAACTATGATTTGTGGAGGCTATGGATCTTAGATGTTAGGAATAAACAGTCCTAGATGCTCAAATTCATTAATTTCTTTTTATCTCTTCAAGTAGTAAATACTACTGTCCTTATTCACTCATGATTCTTCTGAAATATTTCATTTCCAGAATTATCACCCTCTCTTTCTTCTTTTACAAGGACAGTAATATTTAATGGTCGTTGTCTTCTAAAGAAGTATACACTTTATGCTATAATTTATAGAAAAGCATCATGGCATTCCTCAGCAGAGACTGGCATTTATGCAAACAGAAAACCACTGTAATAATTCTTTAAATAAACAAGTAGGTAAAAACAATGGCATGGGGAGATAGTTATAAATCATTCCTGTTTTGTAGAATTTAATCACCAGGGATTGTCCATAATTTAATCCAAGTACTTATGGGCTAAAAGCTGCCTTATCATTCAGCCATAGTTCCTTTCAAAAATTCTTCCCACATTGATCAGGGAAGGTTTTTTTTTTTAATTTATAGTTTTCTGCATTTTCAAGGATTTCTACAATGCAAATATGTGACCTTTAATCAAGAGAAAAAAAGGAAAAGCATTTTTAAAAAATGTATCCTACATTGAAAAAAGTACCTCAAAATTCAGAGGATTACTGAGTAAGAGGTGGATACTCCTTTGACATTAAATACCCACAAAAGTTATTTGGGGCAAGATGCCTGTGAAAGCAGGGAAAGCCAGGCATAGAAACAATAGGAAGAGTTTTAAGAGTTTGGAATACTATTGATCATGCTGCCCTTAAATAGGAAAGTGTTTATTCTTTGATACTAGCGAATATCCATGATTTACTGTTCATATGCCAAGATGAATGACACTGCTTGGAATTGTTTCTCTAGAAGAAGCTAGGCGTTTGCTGGCCTTGAACATAGGCATCAAGTTGGAGAATGTCTGTCTGAGATTAGGCATCCAGTTTCATTTCTAATAAAATTCAAGAGTTAACAGCCTAATTAAGTTTTCTAGTCCTTGACCTTGACCTCATTAGTAGACAGTGACCCTAACTACTCACTAGCAGGCAAGAACCTTCTCAACCTAAGGTGCAAACATTAATGAAGAAAAAGGATGGTTCAACACTGTGAGAGATAGCGGACCTTTCCCAAGCAGTCAATGGATGAGGGATGGCAGTTTCCTTCTGGAAGTTGTAAGCAGATGAATTATTAAAAACGACTGTCTAAATAAGCAAATAGAAGCATTTTTTTTTCCTGCTTTTCATGCTGCTTATCTGGCCTTGGCAAGCTGTTCATTGATGAGAAAACATTTTTTTAACAACAAAGATTTAGGAGGTGCCATTCTTTTCACGGCCATCTTGATAGCCTTCGACATGCTGAAACACAAACATAGCGCTTTTATAATCTCTCCCGGCTGGGCACAGGCAGCTCGTCTGTTTCCTGGTATTTATTTATTTATTTAGAACTGAATTTGACTTCTTGATGATAATTGAGGAAAGAAGACTGAGAAAGAAAATGTCTAATTCTTTTTTCAGTCGCATTGGGGCAGGAACACATTTTTCTACTCTTTCGTTATTTTTGTTATTTCCTCCTCTTTCAGTTCTTCCATTTGGAGTTGTGATTTCCCCATGCTTTTTCTGCAGAGACCCACACCTATGCATGTGCCACCACTCGCCAGGTGTAGCAGCCGGATGGACTGTAGGCCGGCGGCCTTCCTCCACAACCTTGCTGAGGCTACCCTGGCTTCTTCTCACTCCGAGAGCACATCAGAATGTGTGGGATGCAGGTGACCTTGGCACAAAGATAATCCTACATCCACTCCAATTTACATTAAAAGTGCCCCATTTGCAAACTTGGGAACTTTACTACTGATAACACAATTGCTGTGACAAGCTCCACAACCAGCTGGTACAGTATGTCACAAGTCACAACACTGTGCTTAGGACTCAGAGTTGAAACATATTCCCATTTTCAAGATGAAGTGTGGGACAGAGTCTGTAGGGTTTTGCCACAGTAGATGCCAAGACTAGCCAGGCACAGTACTTCATATTCAGAGCAGAAGTTTTTCAATGAGACAGTGTTTAATCTGTAGGAGAGAAAATCAACTCTAAGATCAAATGAAAATCAAAAGAAACACTATATTCAGAACTACTGAAATAGTTCCGGTTGTGAGAATATATACATATTAATATGGAATCAGGTATTAATGTGTTAATATTTGATCCGAGAATCAAGGCACTTGCCGTTTTTGTGACTCTGTTTTCTCTTTTTTATCTATTTTATTTATTTAATTTTTTTTGCGTTAGGGTCTCACTCTTTTGGCCAGACTGGAGTGCAGTGGTACAATCCTGGCTCACTGAAGCCTCAACCCCTTAGGCTAAGTCAATCCTTCTGCCTCAGCCTCCTGAGTAGCTGGGACTACAGGTGCGCACCACTATGCCCAGCTATTTTCTTTGTTTTGGTAGAGATGAGGTTTCATGATGTTGCCTAGGCTGGTCTCCTACTCCTAGGTGCAAGCGATTCTCCCTCTTTGGCCTGAGATTACAGGTATGAGTCACCGCTCTTTTTTAAAATGGGGAGAATAATAGTTATCTCATAGGACAGTTAATATCTGTAATGCACTGGGAATGCTGGCTGCCATTTAATAACTTCTTCATTAGTAAAGGTTAAATCCATTATTATTGCTGTCATTACATGAACACAGCTATTTTGTGGTTAAACTAAGGATAAACTCCAACACTTCTAGTGTGGTTTAATTTACTAGCTCTAAATTCACGCTAATCAAGACATAATAATGAAAAGAAGATGGATTTATAAGGATCCTTTTAGCTAGTTCAATTATTGTTGAGTCAGAATGGAGGCATAAATAAATAGAAAATTAGACTTTAAAAATTGTTGATTTATAATGGAAGTGTAAATTGGCACAAACATTCTAAAGGGTGTTAAAAGCCTTAAAACACAAATACCCTATGTACCAGCAGTTTCTTAACTGTGAATTTATTTTATGGGAACAATCAGAGATGTGTGAAAAAATACATGCGTAAGATTCTTCATCAAACTTATTTATAATACTGAAAACTTGGAAGAGCCTTAATGTTCAACAAAAAGCTACTACTTAAGCAAAATATGTACATTCATGTGACGGAATGTTGCACAGACGTTAAAAATTATATTATAGAGGACTATACATTGACATGGACAAATGTTCACAATATATAACCCAGTGAAAACAGCAGGCCACAAAAAAGTAGATCATAAGTGTAACAGCTGGACTGAAGTATATCAATGCAAATAGCTTTTAATGAAGCTTGCTATGTCCTCAAAACATCTTTGAACCTGAAAATCAACCCAGAGCATATGTCTTATTTTTTGACCTACTTCTATTTAAACCTTATTCTAGTCCACTGATTTCTGTAATTCAATCTGGCTATCAAAGTCTTAGACTTTCTCTGTTGAATATTCTGTCAAAATTCAATATTGTTAGCTGTCACTATTCATAGTTCCAAGCTTTTTCTCTCCAAGCTAACACTGTCTATCCCACTTTCACCGACTTCAGCCACAGCAGGGAGGAGAGAGAAATCCTCTTCCAGTGCAAGGGAGCATCAGCTATAGGGAGGTGATCTCATCCTGAGCTGATGCCACTTTATTTTCATGGCATCTGCTGCTATAGAGTCTTGCTGTAGATGTATGTGTGGTTTCCTAAGGCCATATTTAGCTTCACACTAACCCCTTCACAGAGTATGCCTTTACCCTAGTGGGGCAGCTGTGCATCCCTTTAGCCCCCACTCAAGAAACCATCTACCTACCTCTTCTAGGCTCTGCGCTTCTATGCCTTCTGAGAGTCATGGAGAATTGGGGAAGGCGTATCCACTTCCTCTTCTCCTCCAAGCACACTATGGGATCTCTTCAAGCCCCACTGGCATAACATTTTTCCATCCAGTCTTCCGCCTTCTGAAACCATCTGAGGAACAGGAACACTGCATCTTTTTTTTTTTTTTTTTTTGAGTCGGGATCTCACTCTGTTGCCCAGGCTGAAGTGCAGTGGCATTATCATGGCTCACCGCACCTCGACCTCCTAGACTCAGTAGATCCTTCCACCACAGCCTGCCAAGTAGCTGGGACTATAGGCACATGCCACCATGCCTGGGTAATTTTTAAAAGTTTTTTATAGAAACAAGGTCTTGCTATGTTGCCTCGGCTGATTTTGAACTCCTATGCTCAAGTAATCTTCTCACGTTGGCCTTCCAAAGTGCTAGGATTACAGGTGTGAGCCATTGTGCTCAGCCAGGAACACTCCATCTTAAAGAGACACATGTCAAACAACTCCCTTGCTCTCTGGGGTGATGATAGTGGTATTGAGGATGGAATGGGGTGATGGAAGGGCCATGGAGCAGAGGAAGACAACCTGTCATCCCTGAAGGATCCACAGAGCTGTCCATCCTCTGAATCCCTTCAAGGACTACCTCTATTTTTTAAAAAATCAACTTTACCAGAGTATATTTACCTAAGATGAAGTGCACCATTAAAAGTATACAGTTTGATGTGTATTAACAAATGCATACACTCATGTAATCACCATAATCAAGATATAAAACATTTCCATGTGTCCACAAAGTCCCCTATTACCCCTTTGAAGCCAATACCTGCTTCCCTGTGCAAATACAGGGTGAGTTTGCTAGCTTTTCATCTAAGTGGTATAATATAACATGTGCTTACCTGCATCTGGCTCTGGGATCCTTTCATGGTAGCATGTTACCTTTCATCATTAAGTATCATTCCATCATATGGATATACCACAATTTGTTTATCCACTCACTTCATGAATATTTGGGTTGTTTATTTTAGGGGGAGCAATTATTACAACAAAAACTGCTATAAACATTTATGTATTAGTATTTCTGTAGATGTGGGGTTTATTTTCTCCTGTATAAATACCTAAGATTTGACTATCTGGGTTGAATGAATGTGTGTGTATGTGTGTGTGTGTGTGTGTGTGTGTGTGTGTGTGTGTGTGTATACATGTCTTTATGAAACATACACACACACTTTTCCAAAGTAGTTATACTATTTTTTTTATCCACACTGGAAGTATATACAGATTCTAGTTCCTCCATATCTTGCCAACACTTGTTTTTGTCAGTCTTTATAATTTTAGTCTAGTGGGTGTATAGTGTATCCCATTATGTTTTAATTTGCATTTTCCTGACTACTAATGATGTCGAGTATCTTTTCATGTACTTATTAGCCATTTGTAGGTCTTCATTGATGAGGTATCTGTTCAAATCTGTTGTTCATTTTTTTAAACAAACACTTTATTTTAAAAGAGTTTTTGATTAACAAAAGTTGCAAAGATTGTGCAAAAATTCCTATATACCAGAAAACCAGTTTCCTGTACTGTTAACATCTTTTTTTTTTTTTGAGTTGGAGCCTTACTCTGTCGCCCAGGCAGGAGTGCAGTAATACTCATGGCCACCCCAACATCGACCTGCTAGGGCTCAGGAGATCCTTTCACTTCAGCCTTCCAAGTAGCCGGAATTACAGGCACATGCTACCACACCCAGCTAATTTTTTGATTTATTGTAGAGATGAGGTCTCGCCAAGTTGCCCAGGCTGTTCTCGAACCCGTGGGCTCAGGCAATCCTCTCACCTCGGCTTCCCAAAGTGCTGGGATTATAGGCTTGAGCCACCACACCCGGCCACTGTTAACATCTTACATTAGTATAGTACATTTGCTGCAACAAATAAGACAATATTGACACGTTATTATTATTATTATTATTTTTTTTTTTTTTTGAGTTGGAGTCTCACTGTCACCTAGACTGGAGTGCAGTGGCCACTCCCGGCCACCGCAGCCTCAACCCACTGGGCTCCGGCAATCCTTCCGCCTCAGCCTTCCAAGTAGCTGGAACTACAGGCGCACGCTACCCTGCCCGGCTAATTTTTGATTTATTGTAGAGAGGAAGTCTTGCCAAGTTGCCCAGGCGGGTCTCGAACCCACGGGCCATTATTATTATTTTGAGTTGAGCCTCATACTTTCACCCGAGCTGTAGTACAGTGGCATGCTCACATCCACCACAACCTTGATCTGCTGGGCTCAGGCGATCCTTCCTCCTCAGCCTTCCAAGTAGCTGGAACCACAGATGTAAGCCACCGTGTACAGCTAATTTTTTTTATTTATTGTAGAGACGAGGTCTCAGCAAGTTGCCCAGGCTGGTCTCAAAACCCTGGGCTCAGACAACCCTTTGGCTTCTGCCTCCCAAAGTAGAGCCAACGTGCCTGGTAACACATTATTAATGAAAGTTCATACTGTATCCAATTTTCCTTTTTTCTTTTTAACTTAATGTCATCATCTCCCAATTTCCCCAGGGTCACACTCAGGAAACTGCATTAAAAATGATAACTGTGTCTCCTTAGGCTTCTCTTGACATCCGTTTCTCAGACTACTTTTGCTTTTGATGACCTTGACAGTTTTGAGAAAATTCGGGTTAGGCATTTTATAGAATGTCCTGCAGTTGGAGTTTGTCTGATATCTTTCACATGACTGGACAGGGATTGTGGGTGTTATGGAGGAAGACCACAGAAGTAAAGCACCATTCTCATCTCCTCATATCAAGGACACATGCTGTTGATATGGCTTCTCCCTGTGGATGTTGACCTTAATTACACAGCTAAGGTTGTGTTAGTCAGCCTTCTCACTCTAAAGTTACTCTTGTTTTCTCCTTTTCCATGCCATACTCTTTGGAGGATGTCACTATGCGCAGCCCACACTTAAAGGCTAGCAAGTGATCACCTCCTTGAGACAGAGTACCTGAATACCACTTTTAATACTTCTGTAGAGTAACTTTGTTTATTTGCCCCACTGATTTTTGTATCCAACCATGTCTTCATATCACATGGATAGTATGCACGCAGTATTTATTTTATACTTGGGATTATAAACCTATACTTCATTATTGATTTTGTTGCTCCAGTTGTTCCAGCTTTGGCAGTCGAAAGATTTTTTAGTTAGCACCCGTGTCCATCTGACACATGCCATCATTGTGTTTTTTCAAGCACTTCCTTGCATTCTGGAACTACAAGATGAACCAGGCTCATGCAGCACATTCCTCACCCACCCCCAGAACCAGCCACTTCTCCCAGGTGCCATAGCTCCTTTTTTTTTTTTTTTTGGAGATTATCTCAAGAAATCAAGATATAGGCTCTGGGTGTGATCATTGTTACTGGGCTGTCTGATGTTTATTTTTTATAATTGAATCGTTTGTTTCTTTAGGGTTGAATTGTAAGAGGTGTTTTTAGTTTTTGCTTTTTCAGTTCTGGATACAAATCCTATATCTGATATGTGTGTTGCAAATATTTTCTCCCAATCTGTGGTTAGTAGTGGGAGGGGGGAAGGAAGAAGGGAGAGAAAGAGATTGAAGTGTTATAAATATAAATAACTGTTTGGGGCCATTATATGGCTCACACCTATAATCCGAGCACTTTGTAAGGCTGAGGTGAGAGGATTATATGAGCCCATGGGTTTGAGACCAGCCTGGCCAACTTGGTGAGAGCTCATCGCTACAATAAATCAAGAAAAATTAGCCAGGTGTGGTGACACGCACCTGTGGTTCCAACTACTTGGAAGGCTGAGTCAGAAGGATCGCTTGATCCCAGCAGGCTGAGGTTGTGGTGGCTATGATAGTGCCAGCCTGGGTGACAGAGTAAGACTACAACTCAAAAAAAAAAAAAAAAAAAAAAAGAACTGCTTTGATTACTTGGGTAATGGAATCAGGAGACCATAGAGACTTATAAATATATTCTTTAGGGCCAGACATGGTGACTCAAGCCTGTAATCCCAGCACTTTGGAAGGCCAAGGTAGGAGGATTGCTTGACCCCAGGAGTTTGAGACTATGAGTCTAGACAACGTAATGAGACCTCCATCACTACAAAAAATCAACAAATTAGTCTGGTGTGGTGGTGCATGGCTGTAGTGCCAGCTACTCGGGAGGCTGAGAGAGAAGGATCGCCTGAGCCCAGGAGCTCGAGGCTGCAGTGAGCCATGATTGTGTTACTGCACTTCAGCCTGGGAGACACAGTGAGAACTCGACTCAAATAATAATTATAATCATAATTTTAAAAATTAAATTATTTACATTGAATTCCCAGTGCCCACACTACTATTTTGGTGTGTAGTTTTGCCTTGATGTCCATGAGTCTTCAAGAAGGAAAGTGTCCCCAGTGTTTACTGTTTCTCCTCAGATGAGCAACAGTGTGGGATGAATGGCTGTGAGACACTTGGAGGACATTGAATTCGAAACTGAGTCCACGTAGGACTTAAGCAAATAATGGCTTCAATAAAATCGGAAATGAAGAGAACACTCAATGTCAAATATGGCTGCTGTTTTGGGGCTAAAAGCAGAAAAGAAGCTCATTTTTGAAGCTAGGTGTGTAGTTGCCCACAGTCCAGTGCTGGAGGGGTGGTGGCACTAAGCTTCTCACAGACTTAAGCCCCTGCTGATGCAATTTTAGTGGCATTTTCTCAAAATATAGCAGTAAGCCAAAAATGCTCATTTCCACACCAACTGAATGTCTGCTATGAGTAGGCAAGGCATTATGGGGGAAGAAAGATAAAAAAGTAATTCTCTCTTAGTGTAATGATTTTCTGAATTTTTAAAATTATGCACCATGTTAGTGATTCTTTCTGTGTCAACATGTTCAATGTATATATACTTAATCATTTGTCACTCATGCACACATGCTTTATTCTGTATTTTACGTTAAGCATATATGAAAATGGAAATTGTAACAAAATGAGGTAAGACTATAAATAGCAGCTCTAATATTTTCTCTCTACAATCCAATGGATCATATTGCTTACCTCCTGGGCCGTTTGTACCTTTGCGGGCTACTGCTCTACTGTCAGGGGAAAAATGTGTGTGTGTGTGTGTGTGTGTGTGTGTGTGTACAGTGCTACAAAAAGTGTTTAAAATGGGTAATGAAGATATTATGTCTATATAAAAGTAAAATTAGGAGTTTCTTTTCTAAAAAAAGGAAGGAAGGAAGGGAAACTAAGACTGAGTCTTAGGAAAACCCTGAGACCCTGAGACCTGAGCTCTTCCAAGGTCATGTTCATCCTTCATGGGTTTTGTATTTCTGTCATCTTATTTCAGAGTGAAGAAAGACCCTCAAAATTCCCAGACAGCACTCGTGGTACTGGTTCAGGTACCATATTTTGAAAACCGCTGATCTAGAACAATGAGTCTCAGTCCTGACTTACACATTAGAACAAAGCTGTGGTCTTAATGTTGGTGTGCCTCCCCAAATTCCTATGTTGACACCTAATTCTAAATACAGTTGTATCAAGAGGTGGGGCCTCTGGGAGGTGATTAGGTCATGAGGGCTCACAAATGGAATTAGTGCCCCTATAAAAGAGGCCTGAGGGAGCTGTGTTTGCCCTCTTCCACCTTGCGAGGACACAAGTAGAAGATACCAACTTTGAGGCAGAGAACTGATTATTGAAAGCTTCCCAGGAGACTCCAACCTGAGTGAGAATTGAGGCAATTCTCCTAGATTTGCAGCTTCCCATTGGAGGTGACAGGCCTCGGTCAATCCTGGACTGGTTTTAACTGCTACCTCCCAAAACATCAAGCTAATTGCAGAGCTAGGTTCCTGAATATAAATTCCGTTTGTGCATGCACAAAAAACTTTGAAAGAGTCCTGTGGCCCTACAGTTAGACAATAATGCTCTAGAAACAAGGCCCTTGCTTCCATCTTTCTGCTCCTGTGACTCTGGCTATTAGCCAGTGACCTACAGCAACAATATGAACTAAAGCATGAGCTATTCCTAGAAAATAATTTCAATATGATTGAAATCAGAGTGAATGAGAATCAATTATTTAATATGATCAATTGTCTATAATTGTTTTGCAAGCTCAGTTTCTATTTGAAAAGTCAAATGAGATGAAAACAAGTTGATTCAGGACTTACCTTAAAAAAAAGATCATGGTTGGCCGGGCTCTGTGGCTCAGCCTGTAATTCCAGCACTTTAGGAGGCCGAGGCAAGTGGATTGCCTGAGCCTGTGGCTTGGAGACCAGCCCGTGCCACTTGGTGAGATCTCGTTTCTGCAATAAATCAAAAATTAGCCAGGCGTGGTAGCACACGTCTGCAGTTCTGGCTACTTGGAAGGCTGAGGCGGAGGGATCGCTGGAGACCAGTGGGTCAACACTACGGTGGCCGTGAGCGTGCCACCATACTCCAGCCTGGGCAACAGAGTGAGACTCGAACTCAAAAAAAAAAAAAGTATACCTTCTGTAAAAAGTCCTCTTGTGCCTATATCAACCAACAGTCTCTGTGCAAGAAGAATTACTGTTTACTGTTTATACGGTGCCTCTGTTCTAAGGTAATCTACCTAGTCATCAAAGAAAATGTAATGTTTTTTCCAGTTCTTTTACTAAGGCAAGGAAACCTTTGGACCAGACATGTTTTAAATGCAGACTTTTCCAGATTCTAGAAAGGTAATATAATGCATGAATAACACATTCATAACCCTCCAAGCAGGTGGGGCAGATCCCATAATCAAACTCACTAATATCTCTAAGCGCATGTTTGAATATAGATGGTGTGCAGAGAGGCTATAAATAACCTCATGTCAAGCCAGTTATGTCTTGTTGCCAAATGAGTTTGGCACACAATATATTTTTTTTTAATAAATTTTTTATTTCCAGAGATTTGGGGGTTTTGAAATTACAGGTAAGAGGTTGTCAGACTGAGTTATGCTTAAAATAATTTTTTAACAAAAAGTTTAAAACTAAAAGGAGTTTTGGGTCACCTATTAATTAATTGAAATTGTCAATCAAACAAATCATCCTGATTTCCATAGAAGATAGTGATTTGAGGCAGTCTCTTCGCTAACACTTGTGGGGGCTAGACCAAGAATGCAAATGGGGATCCTCATGCTAACAAATTGTTCAATACTTATGTTCTTTCTGCCTACCTTTTTAAGGAAAACTTTATAATGAAAAATTATTAAAAGATGGCTGTATTTGATTATTTTTGTGTATGATTGAGTGTCCTGAAAGTATACTAAAATGAGGAGATATGTCATTCAAAAATTATTTACTTACTCCATAAAATTGGATGTTTCTCTGTCCTTTAATATTAAAAAACATAAATTATGTTGCTATAATCAAATTTATACATGATTGACAGTAATGAGAAAATGGGCTAATATTGTGAATCTATATTAATAAAAATGTTAAAAAGTTCATGTAAAATATTGGCAAATTAAAAAATTTGTATATGTTTTCCAAAAGATATATTTTTCTTCTAACGTGTAGAAAAATATCTGTTAAAATTAAAAGCCTGAATATGAATTATACAATAAACAACAAATTTTAAATAAAAAACGTATATGGAGCTAAAATTTATTGTTTAATTTTAAAAATTTAATTATCTTTCATTAAATGCATTTATTATACACTATTCCCAATTCTGACATTTGATGTCTGTCTAGTTGCCAATGTGGAGAATCATTCTCAGGATTCTTGTGTGTTATGTCTAGACCCACATATGTACATTTACACATATATACACATTTAAGAGCAATTAGAACTTTTTAACATTGCAAAGCACTTCTTAGCAACCATGTGCAAATGCTGCGAATACCACATTCAATTTGTGAGTCCTTCTGGACCATAAATTAGATAGAACCATTAGTAGCAGAAAGGTGGACTTTCAGCCCTACTGGCGGAGGTTTCTTCTTTGTGCAAGAATCTATTGCATTTTTGCTATCTGGGAGAAAAGATTTGTTGAACTAATTAATTTGCATTTTCTCTTACCCCAGTGTGTGTGAGGCTCAGATCCTCCCACTCTCTGTGGTTATATCCTTCACAGCATTCAGATGCAGTCCTTTGTTTAGAGGTCATAAAGCAAGACCTGCAGAGAAATTGTTTCCTGGGCTTGAATGGTATTCATAAGTAAAGAGGCTTAGGTGACTAGTAATCCTGTGCTGACACTAAGTGAAAGATCCCGCATGTCAGAAGCACCAGTGTGTTCGGTGAAACTACATAGTGTTTATGGTATGCAGAACTCTCTAAAGCAGCCAGGCATAGTGACTCATACCTGTAATCCCAGCACTTTGGGAGGCAGAGGTGAGAGGATTGCATGAGCCCAGGGATTTGAGACCAGCCTGGGCAACTTGGTGAGACCTCATCTCTACAATAAATTTTAAAAATTAGCTGGGTATGGTGGTGTACGCCTGTAGTTCCAGCTACTTGAAAGGTTGAGGCAGGATCGCCTGAGCCTAGCAGGTCGAGGTTGCGGTGGCCATGAGCATGCCACTGCACCCCAGCCTGGGTGACAGAGTGAGAGTCCAATCCCCCCCCACCAAAAAAAAAAAAAAAAAACTCTAAAGCAAAGGTCTAACAGTGGTAAAAATGGAGGAATGGACATATGTAAGCCAACCAAACAAAGAACCATTCTGCTTTTAAAAATCTCCAACAACAGGGCAACTCAGTCAACTGTTTTAATGTTTAAATAACTTTTTTTCTGGACGCTGTCTATCAGTGGTCAGCAAACCACAGCCCACAGGCCTAACCCAGCCCCTTGAGTGTTTTTGTAAATAAAGTTTTGTTGGAACACAGCCACTTATTCATTTGTGCATTGTCTGTGCCTGCTTTCAGGCTAAAATGGCAAAGTTGAGTAGTTTGCAAAGGCGGAAATATTTATTCTCTGGCCCTTTATAGAAATAGTTTGCCAGCCAATGCTGTATTTCATGACCAGTTGAAAACTTACACAACAAGGGAGGGTCATTTTCTTTAGTTATAGCTTCAGGGGAGACACAGAATCCTGCAGTGTCATCTCTACAAGTAACCTTTATATGAGAAGACTTACATACTCATTCTTAAAATTAAGTAACCCTGTTTACCTAATCTCCTTGATTTAACCTTCTCTCTCTTATCTGAGACAAAATTTACAATTTCTGCACATATTTAATTGCTTTTTTAAAAAGCTCACAGTTTAGGAATACATATACAGAAGACTAAAATGTCGATCACATATTATTCCGAAATTTAGGGGGGTAATACAACTTTTCTCCTTAACCAGAAGCCCTTGGACATTTAGAGAAGTGAGAATACCTAGCTCCCTTGTGGGGCTCAGATCTTTTCCACTTCTCTGTGCCCCTAAATTCTGAACACTGTGTTGATTTTCAGAAATGCTTTGGGCAATCTGTGTGGCAAGGATATCGTGAGTATAACAAGGGCTTTCAAAATAAAATGTAAATTGGGTATTGATGAGGTGCAGCTATTGGTAAACTAGGAAGTGATCAGAAAACATTCTTTCTGCTTGACATGGGCAAGCACTAATTTATTTACGTTATTTTCTCCTGTGTACACATTTCTCAACAAAAATAGAGACTCCTGAGAATGGCTGTGAGAGCTATAAAGAAAGAACTAAGCCTCTGGATAGCTGTCCTAACTCAAGGATGATGTGACTACCGGAGAATTCTGTTGCCCAAGGCTAGGGGAAGGCATGTTTGTCTTTGTGGACAGGTGGTGCAGTCTAGTGGAAAGATAGTGGTGTCTCCCTTGATTGCTGGCCCAGCCACTCACAGCTCTGTGAACTTGAGCAATTCTGCACTCTCTGTGAGCCTAACCTATAAAACGGGGATTGAGTGTGCCTGGCAGAGTTACTGTGAGTATATAAAACAGTAGACGTCCAGTGCATGGCATTTGATAAATGACGGTTCCATGACTGTTATTATGTCCAAGGCATCTTTGGAGGAAATGTGGACCCCAAGGAAATGAAGACTCAGAACCACAGGGAATTCTCAGGCATGCGACGCCCTGGCTGGACCCTGCTTCTGGTCAAAAAGTCCATTTTCTTTAGCTCCAGAGAAACAGGCAATTTAGAATTGAAGTCAGAGCTTTACTTAGTTTCTTTTCTTATTCCCCTTGCAGCCGCTGGGCCCCAGGTTCAATCCTGAAGGTGCCGAATGGGTCCACATCCTGTTCATCTTTCTGTGATAGATCAAGAAGCAACCCAGGGTAAAGGGATCCGTGCTCCTCAGAAGGCCAGACCAGAGACTGAGGCACAAGGAAGGGAAGAAGACAAACTGTGATGCTGACTCCCCACAAGGCAGGCACTAGGAGGAGTGGGAGAGGTGGCTGCCTGCTCCAACCTGGGGCGAAGAGGAGTGGGGAGGAGACGTCGAGAGTGTATTAATTTGTTAGGGCTGTCACAGTGAAGTACCACAAATTAGACAGCTTAAAACATAAGAATTTACTGTCCCATAGCTCTGAAGGCTAAAGGTCTGAAATCAAGGTGCTGGCAGGGTCATGGCTGTCTGGAGCCTGTTGGGGAGAATTCTTCCTTGCCTCTTATAGCTTCTGTCATTTGTATGCATCACTCCATTTTCTGCCTGAGATGTCACGTGGACTCCCCTGCATGTCTTCCCAACATCTTCCTTCTATGTCTCTGTGTCTCTTCTCCTTGTCTTATAAGGACACCAGCCATTTTGGATCAGGGCTCACCCTGCTCCAAAGTGACCTCATCTTAACTGGATTATGCCTGCAAAGGCCCCTATCTCCAAATAAGCTCACATTCACAGTGAAAGGACATAACAAGGATTTAATATATCCAATAAGCAGCCATTTTAACATTGCCTAAATCTCATGTTTTTCTAGCAGTTCACATAACTTACCTTCTAATCACTAGCCAAGGAAAGAACCAGTTTCTCAGAGGTAGCTATTCATAATCGTTTTACAACTCCCTCCCCAGCTAGTTACTAATTAGCTTTTCTATTTCAAGTATTTGCCTCCACCCATAAGACCCAAGTTAACCTAATCTGCCATTTGTGACCTTCATGACACAGACAGACCCCACCACGGCAGCAATCATGTGACTAACCCACCCATCTGCCTGCTGTCCATCACCTGACATCAGTGCCTACGCTTACTTGCCCCTTCATGATGACATGGAGCAGACCACCACTCAATCACCTTAATAACCTTCCCCCATCAAAGGGAAGGATTAAAAGGACTCAACCGCGAGCAGCCAGCCGCCATTGTCTTACTAGACTCTGGTGTGGCCATGTGCTCTTTGACCTATGACTGTCGCCATATTTCCTGGCTTTGGCTCCACCCCTACCTTGGAGAGGTGAATCGCCTCTTTCTCACTCTCTATCTCACTTGCTTACTTTCTAAATAAACTATGTGTTCTAATATCATTTCTGTGCAATTCTTTGCATCTTTCATGCGGCACCGGATCGAACACCAGACACCTACACCCCCGGCGGGCCCGACCTAACATTTTGGAGGCCCTACTGGGAGTGTGACCTAACCTGCAGGTACCAGGAGTTAGGGCTTAGCCTGTCTTTTAGGGGGACACAATTTAAGCCACAACAGGTAGTAAGTATGGGGAGGCAGTGAACCCTGAGAAGCCTAACTCCTTCAGCCCCGGCCCACTCCTCCCTGCAATACCCTTAGGGCTTTATGTCCTTAATCTTCAGCCAGTTCCTCCCCTTACCCCTCCCACCCCCCAGCAATACAACCCCCCATGTATTTTATTCACAGTGTAGATTCTTGGGGGGTTGGGTGAAGGAAGGGTAGAGGAGATGCCAGCTCAGAATTTGCGTTTTTTAAAACCAGCCTGAGGATCACAGCCTACAGGAAAAAACAAAAGCAGGGGGTTTGCTTTCTTACCAACCATTTTCACTACATGGTTAATAGATTTCAGATCCTTTTGGAGTTCAGATATGAATTAAATAGAGGAAAAGGAGAAGGCTTTCAGAACTTGGCATGAGATAAAGAGAAAAAGCGATTGGAAGAAGGATGCTGGGAATTTTAGAAGGGAAAAAAACTTCCCACTACTCTGTTTTGCCAACAATCGACCCTGGACACCAGCCTTTGTATGTGGAAGCCAAGAGAAATATTCAACGAAATAATTTCAAATTGGACTGGAGTGTGGCTTCCATCCCCACAGCAGTTAGCAAATTGGGACAGTTGGTCCAGCAGGCAGGAACCCGAGTTCCCCATTTCTCTCTCACACTCGCAAGGCATAAACTGAGGTCCCCTTGGTCAGAACACCATTACCAGAATAGATTCTAATGACTTCTTGTTGATGTGGAGATGTGAACATAGCTAATGAGTAATCAAGCCCGTTCTGCCCTACCCTGTAATGCACAGCGTAAGCCATAGACACTGGGGGGTCTAACCAGGAACAAGCCAGCATGAGCTCCATTCTGGGAGGGATACTGCTTCTTTCTGCTCTGCACACTCCGGGCACCAGAATTCTTATTGCAGCAGGAGTTGGTGGCAGACAGCAGTCGGGGAGAGAGCAGTCTATCCAGCTCAATCACCTCTCCTCAGTAATAACTGAAGATACTCTTTTGCCAGGAACTCACAAAAAACCATAGAAGAGAAAACTGAGAGTGGTTGAACCAAGGCAATGAAATGAATCATCGCTAAGTGTACTACACACTCTGCATCTCACAGTCTTGGATCCTTGCTGTACTTCTCATGTGTCCTGGTAGAAAGACTCTGGCCTTCCAAATATCTGAAGGAGGTCCTAATTCCTCTTCTTCAGCCTCTTTTAGATATTGCTTACGGATTTAGCTTTCTGGAAGGCTGGTGGCTGCTTGGTAGGGGAGACTTGTAGATAGGAATGCATACAGAAATGAGTCATGGTCTTGAGCAGAGTGGAGAAAGGAAACTGTCCCAGGAAGAGGCGATGAAAGGACAGAAGAGATTCTCCATTCCCAGGAGGAACAGTAATATCAAACTTCCAAGTCAATGGACAAAGACATCCCATTGAGGAAATGGAGCAAAGAGGGAAATACCACTACCACTCACAGGAAGTGTTACGTTGGGGTAAAGATGTTAGTGTCCATCGCAGAAGGACATCAGCTTTATGCTTCTGTGTTTTGGATCTACAACACTAGGATGTGGTTCTGTTTTCCAAAATGTATGAATTGATATGGATAAACGATTGCCATGTGAACATGAATGGAACAAGCAGAGTTATGAAACTTTGGACTGCCTTTGCTTCCACGCTGGCCCAGGCGGTGGAATCTCTCCCACCGGAGTATATGAATAGGACGTGTCAGCATTGCACCAAGTCTGGATCTAAGACACCAGGGTTTGAATCCCAGCTCTGGCACTGACTAGCTGCATGACTTTGGTTCAGTTTAAGTATCTTATATGTTCCTTAGCCACAGAGAACTTATGTATAAAATGGAGATAAAAATAGTACCCACTTCCAAGTGTTTTTGTAAAATAGAATTCATCTGTATAATACAGATGGTGTCTGGAACTTAGTAAAGACTCAATAGTGTTTGTTATAAGAAAAATAAATTAGCCAGATTGCCTTGAGGGTCTGACTTGATTCTGGTTTGGGTTTGAGTCGGATTCAACATTGTCTTCTAATCCTCTTCTAAGTTTTGTTCTTGTCTATGTTTGCCAATATTCTATCACCATTCATGCTGAATACATCTGCATTTGTTCCCAGTTCAGGTTTTTCCAAGTCTTTTTTTTGTTTTAATTTTCAAATATGTCTCCCTATACCTAGTTATTTCTGTTTCTCTGTGCTACTGTATAGATTTCGGCAAATTTTGTGTCTTCAGGAGGGTTTTCGGCTGGGTGTGATGGCTCACACCTGTAATCCAAGCACTTTGGAAGGCTAGGCAAGAGGATTGCTGGGGCCCAGGAATTCGAGACCAGCTTAGGCAATGTAATGAGACCTCAACTCTACAAAAAAAAAAAATCTAAAAATTAGCTGGGCATGGTGGTGCACATCTGTAATCCCAGCTACTCAGAGGCTGAGGCTAAAGGATCGTGTGAACTCTGAAGGTTGAGGCTGCTCTGGGTCATGATCACACCACTGTGCTCCAGGCTGGACAACAGAGTGAAACCCCAACTCAAAAAAAAAAAAAAGGATGTGTATCTCTTCTGCAGTTCTTAAAAATGTCTGCTTGTAGCTTCCTGAGATGATTTTCCCTCTTACCCTGCTGTGGTGGAATGAATTTGTGGACTCTCCTGGCTTTTGGTGGGAAAGAGAAAAACTTCCAAAGGAACATAACCCAGTGGTCCTCCTCTACTTAGACGTCATTACTACCTATGTACTTCCCATGTTGAACTATTTGTTGTCAATATTCTCGTCCTCTCTTTTCTTTCCCACTTTTTACCCACTGCCCTATCTCTTAATTCTTTCAATGTAATAAAAATGTCCATAGGCAACCATGCCCCAAACTGTGTTCAAAGAGTCCACATCCATTTGTCTGTGCTTCATACGGTATGATTTGATGGGTGCATATGGTGACATCTACTCCCAAATAGCACCTGGTTTAGCTTCTCCCACAGTCTGAAATCTCTATGACTAAACACTCTCCTGTTGTTGAAGGCATCTTCTCCCTAAGACTCCCATACAAATACAAATATCTCCCCTAGAGAAGTCAACCCGTTGACAACATCCTCATGGTTTTTTAGATTCCCACTCCATCTGGTGGACAACTGAGTAGTCCCAAGGGCACCCAATTAGTCCATGAAGGAGGGAGAGGTATGGTTTGATAGGAAGAAAAATCCTCCTGCCCTGTAGGCTCCTTTTCTCCAAGGAAGGGGGCCGGGGCGGGCAAGGGACTGACCATGCAGTACTACCGTTAGAGCGCAGGGACCATGGCAGCATTGGGTCATCACATGGGGAGGCCAAGGGCAGTCTGTCCCTCTCCCTCTCCCCTTCTCCCCACCTCACTTTTCCCACTCTCCCTCTTTTCCTCCCCCTATTCCCTCCCCTTCCCCATCCCTCTCAGAGTCTCACTCTGTCGCCCAGGCTGGAGTGCAGTGGTGCGATCACAACTCACGGCAGCCTCAAACTTCTGGGCTTAGGCAATCCTTCCACCTCAGCCTCCCGAGTAGCTGGAACTACAGGTGAGCTCCACCATGCACGGTCTTCCAAAGTGCTGGAATTACAGGCGTGAGCCACCGTGCTCAGCCGGGACTTTCTTTTTTTTATAACAACTTGGAAGAACATGTTTTCATTAAGGAGGAGTATGCCAAAGACAACGTTACTCAGGATGTTGAAGATGACGTGCAGACATTGCCTTGGAAAGGATGTATTTTTGTTCCTCTGAGTGCTTTTAGGATCCCTGAGACAGGCCTGAGAGCTTCCTTCCTTGCTGGAGATTCTTTTCTCCTTCCTACTCTGTCCTTCCTATTCATGCTGTCTCTGGCCTTGGGGCTCTTTCTTCTTCATGGAGCACCCCTAGATGGTTGACTCTCAGTCTCCTCCCTAATAAGACTTTGCCTAGTCCCAAATTTTATTATTGTGTATTTTTGTTTGTTTGTTTGGTTGGTTGGTGTTTCTTTCTTTCTTTTTTCCTTCTTTGTGGGAGTCTCATTCTGTCTTTCAGGACTCAGGCAATCCTTCGCCCTCAGCCTCCCAAGTAATTGGGAGTAACTGGGACTACAGATGCCCGCCATCACACCTGGCTAATGTTTTTACTTATTTTTTATTTTTTATTTTTTGTAGAGACAAGGTCTCACTACGTTGCCCAGGCTGGTCTCAAACTCCAATGCTCAAGCAATCCTCCTGCCTCAGCCTCTCAAAGTGTTGGGATTTCAGGCATGGGCCACCACCCCCGGCCTATTGTGTATTTTAGATTCTATTTTTATGAGAATGAAGTCAATGACAAAAGAACTAGTCTCTCAGACTAATGTGGGATATACACGGGGCACATAATAGTTAAACAAATACCACACAATCCCTTTTAAAATCTTGTATAAGGTTTTGTAGATCTCTACTCGAGGGTAATTTAAGAACACCTTACCCCCACACCTCCCCACCTCTCCATCCCCCCACCCCCAACCAAGGCACAGCGGGAAAACCATGATTCATGGACCCAGACACACAGGAATTTGAAGCAATTCTGTCTCATGTCTGAAGTGCAGCTGGGGAAGTTGCCTAAGGTTTCTGTGAGCAGCACCCATTTCACCCGGATAGAAATCGCAGCGCTGCAGCACTGTTGTAAGGATTAGGAGTAATTCTTAAATCCCAATGCTGCTTTGAGGACTCAGAAAGCTCCTGTATGTCAAGTAATTAGCAAAGCGGCTGGCACTTTGCAAAAGCTGTAAATGCCGTGCACTCTTGTTAATGTTATTAATAAAAATTATAATCTGTAAGGAGGAAAGCTAGAGACAGGAAAAAAAAATTAAGCCGGACAGGAAAGAAACATTGAGCAGAGAGAAGCAAAGTTCTCTTTTTTATTCACTTTGAGTTAAGGTCCTGGCTTCCCTGACTCTGTGCACCTAACAGTAGAAGAAAGATGAGAGCCACCTGCAGCAGGCAAGATGGAGCTGGAGGAAAGTGACAGTGGAGGAGAGGGGGGCACATGGGCTTTCAGGAAGCGCCACTAGCAGTGCTGGGTAATGGCCTGAAATGGAAGACGCCATTATCATAAAAGCATACCAACAAGGAAGCAGAGGAGGATTCATTGTTTTAAAGTCACTTAGTCAATAGCATTTATATTTTTGTCTGATTATGAAAGTAGTGCATGTTCACGCTGAAAAAATTGGAATATACTGAAAGACACAAAGACTAAAATGAAAATAGTCTGAGACACAGAAAGGATCGTTCATCATTTAGGGTAAATCTTCGTAGCCTTACCTATATATATATGTATATTTATGTTTCTTTTCTCCTACAAATTTGAAGTTAGTGTACGAAAGTAGCCCAGCTATCTTTTCACTTAATTATATAATGCAAACATCATCTCATGTCGTGAAATATTCTTCTAGCATATCTTTTTTAATGCGCATAATTAAAAATTCAAACATATAAAAAGTAACTATGTCTGAATGTGGTGACTTATGCTTGTGATCCCAATGCTTAGGGAGGCAAAGTTGGGAGGATCATTTGAGGCCAGGAGTTTGAGATCTGCCTGGGCAACATAGCAAGACCTCATTTCTACAAAAAAAAATTTTTTAAATAAATAAAATGTTAAAGTAAATAAATATATAAATATAGAGAAACTAGAATAAAGAACTTAATGTACCTATCACTCAAATTCAATAATTGTCACCTTATGGTCAATTTTCTTTCATTTGTACACTGTCTATTTTTCTACCCAATTTTTTGGATTATATGGAAGCAAATCCCAAACACCACTAAATTTTATCTATAAATATTTCAGTATATATGTATCTTTATAAGTCATGGGATTCTTCTTAGGAATATAATTATATTCATCATCATACCTAAAAATTAATAATAATTCCCTAGTATCAAATACAAATTTCCTGTTTACTTTTTTCATATCACTTATTAACCCTTTGGACTAGGATCAGAGTTTTGGTGTTTAAAGATTAGGCAAAGACTCTGAGTTTAAATTGGAAATATTAGTATAAACCCACAACATGTTTTATCTAAAACAAAAACTCTTATTTTTTGAGTTTTGTACACAGAAAAGGCCTAGAAAGAGTGACTAACCCAGTAGCAAAGACTCCTTCTAGCACCAACGTTATGGACTCCAAATGCCATTTTTCACTAGAAGAAAATAGAATTTCTTGAAGAAATATTGGATTTCAGGTCTGGGGCAAGAAATAAGCAAGATGAGCCTGAGATATACAAAAAAACAAAGAAAGTGTGCGGGAACGCTAGAGTGATGTCCACAGAAATTGGTAACCTGGGTAGGCACCCATCGGTGGAAGGTGTGGTCATTTGAACACCAAAAAGGACAGTTTCAGTGCACTGAAATAATTGTAAGCCATGAGTTCACAGTACACATGGGTCACTGTGTAAGAATAAAATTATTATTTCAATAACAAGCAATTAAAGAGAAAGCACCAAGTATTCATCTTGGCTTTCCTTTACACATATTATCTTAAGATAAACAAATAGTTAATGAGGGAAAGTTTCTCTTTATTTAAGATTCCAGCTCACAAAGGTAGAAAAATGGTAGGATTAGAACATCATCATTTTGTAGCCCTCGCGATTTAGTGACTTTAACATCACCAAAGAACAATTCAGCAAAAACAAACGAAAGAAGACGAACTACACAGCATCTGGCATCTTTTTGTTTGTAATTACTCAGCTCCTCTCCACCCTTGCTGTGCTTTCCTGACATGCCCCCTTGAATTTGAACTCGACCGTGAGACTCCCTTTAAATAATGGGAAGTGAACAAACCCAACCTATGCCGCTTCCAAAGAAAAACTTTAAGGGCACCTATCTGCATAATTTGGCTCTACTCTTCTTGAGCTACTGAGATCTGGGGAGTTCATTAATAAAGTAGTCTTTCCAAAAAGACTTGTATTAGTAATCCAATTACAGGAAATAGACAAGGGACAGACATCATGGGGATTCACTCAGCAAAACCCAAACTATAAGAAATTAAAAGACAAACAGACCAGTTTCTTTGGGGAAATAACAAGAACAAAAGAGAAATGGAGGAAAAAAAACTATAGATGAAAAGAGACTTAAGAGACATTCAGTCAATCACATTGTATGTTAAAGCTTTAATTTATCCAAGTTTCTTTGATGGTTACTTAGGTTGGTTCCAATTTTTCATTTTAACTTGTAATCCTGTGACAAATATCCTGTTACATACATACATCTTTGCACATATTTATGTTATTTTTCTAAGAGAAATTCCTGGAAATGAAATTCCTTGGCCTAAAG
Source organism: Tarsius wallacei (assembly GCA_963574415.1). Taxonomy (NCBI): domain Eukaryota; kingdom Metazoa; phylum Chordata; class Mammalia; order Primates; family Tarsiidae; genus Tarsius; species Tarsius wallacei. Next base: position 4,175 of record CAUYQG010080674.1, on the reverse strand, counting down.
TATATAGTCTTTTAAAGCCTGGTACAATATTGTTTTTAGTTATTCTTGATTTAACAAATATTTATTTATTGCTCAGTATCCACCATGTAACTGGCACTTTTAGGCCCCGTGGGATAAACAAAAATGTGTAACAGTCCCTCTCTCTGGCAATCCCATTGGAGGTATAAAAAGAGATTTCAAATAGTGTCAAGTTGGTAGAATAGATCATGTACTAGAACACAGTTCCAAGAAAAGAGAAAGTTGTACAGGTTGGGGTGATCCAGGAAGACCTCATGGAGAAGGTAGATTCTGAGTCCATGTTTGTAGAAAGAAGTCTGTAGACCATTTCAGGTTATAGAACACACAGACCAAATGGGAGCCACAATGAAGCTTGATTTGGACATATAGATGGGACTTTCCATCTCCGGTGTGCTGTGGTCCCCACCTGGCCCATCCCACCCATTCCTTCGCATGTTCCCTGTGAACTGGGATCTGGTATATAGCAGGATGAAAGTTATGTGGGTAGATGAGCAAGATCATGCTTCCAAAGACATGTAAGTGGGCCAAACTAGTCACTGTGGAGAGACCACATCTGAAAGCAGTATGAGATGATGATGAAAAAGTAAGTTGGGATCAGGTCATGAATAGTCTTCCATGTCAGGCTCAGGATTGCCCTTAATGCCCTTGTAGAAGAGTCCTGCCCCAGATCCTATATTGGAGAAAGCTCTGCTCTCATCCTTCTCTGGCCATACTTCTCCATTGCAGGGTGAGTAATCCAAAGGGTAAGGGCCCAGGTCCCCCTTGTCCCAGGTCTATCCCCCTTCCCTACTCTTACTGAGGACCCTGGAGTTTGCTGCCCTGAACCCACTTCCTGGTCCTGAGTAGACTTCTTCCTTTAATCTGTCCTCTTGAGAATGAACCACACCACCAGTGTGCATACCCCTAAATCCAACAGTAGTCAAGAGGCTACTGTTTGCTTGTGGGGGCTGCAGGGTTATGGGCAGTATTGATTGTAGGCAGACTCTTCACACACAGACCTACTTGGCCCCTTGACCTACTTGAGGGTGAGACAAAGGGTGAGCCAGTGACCTTATTTGTGTTTATATTCTAGTTCTACAAATGTTAGAGGTTGCCCTGATTGGTCTAAAAAGTTTTGGAGACTAATCCATGGCAATGGGAAAACAGGGATGGGTTTTTAAGCACGGACGTATCATGGTGAAAACAAAGTATAAGAAAGGTTTCTCTAACAGTCCTGTCAAGGATGGATGGATTGATCAGATATGGAAGGGAAACAGGCAGCTCAGAGGCTCTTGCAATAATAAAATATTATTGTCACTGTAAATAAATATGTCTCAAGTTTGATTTTCTAGATGCCAACCCTGCAATGGGTGGTGCAAACCACCCAGCTAAGCTGGAATGGGAAGAAATTCAGGAAAATTCAAACACCATTAAGCTACATGGTGATGTAGTCTCCACTTCTGAAAAACCACAGTATTGTCCAAATATCCCAAGTCCTCTTCTACTGAATAGTCCTATTGGCAAAACTCAGAAAGTCAGGGAAACAAAATGATTAAGATAACTCTGAGTAGATTCAAGAGTCAGTTAAAAATGTTTGGATTTTGTACCTACCTGTGACAGCTGAGGCAAACATGGAGTGTTCATTTAGGAGGGGATTCTATGAGATGGCCGCAATAGAGGACACTTTAATAGCAAGATGTACCAGAAGTTGGTAGGAGAAAGCTAACAGTGAAATTATGATGATGGAGCAAAGGAAATTTTCAGCAAGGGAGATGGCAGGCAGATGGGAGTACTGTGAAATTAAAGAAGGAGGCAGGGTAGTTATTCATAGCTATTCTTCTGTTATAACTCCGAAATATGTGTGCTTCGAGAATGAATAGAAAGTAATTGATTTGAAATAGAAAAGCATTAAAGCTTGGAAATATGGAAGCATGAGAAATGACCCTGAATTAAATGTGTTTGAAATGGTTTTTAGGACTTTCTTCGGTCCATGTAAGTCACCTTAGCAAAATATCTTAATACAACATTTTGAAAAAAAATAGTCACTGGACTTTTTGGAAGGAAAAAAAATGCCCTACTGATTCGAGGCAAAATGCTTGGCTAGAAATTAGGGAAATTGTTGTAGGCTCCACAGGGCAGCCCTTGCTTCACTGTGGGTGCTGATTTGGGTTCCACAGAGGCTGTTTATGTCATCAACCTCTATTTGTCCCAAGTCTGGTTTTCTAGATGCAAACCCTGAGACAAGTGATGTGACCAGAGGCAGTTCTCTAGAGAACAGGGCAGTTAGATGTGGGTACCAGCCAGCACTGCAGCTGCTGGGACATGGGTGTGCCGGCCGTTAAGGCAGATCTGGGTGGGGCATTGAGAGCATCCACTATACCTCCTCATCACCTTCCACCCAGAGGCGCATCTTACCATGAAAAAACAATGTGCTTTCATCCAAATCAACACATGGCCAGGCACAGTGGTTCCTGCCTATAATTCCAGCACTTTGGGAGGCTGAGGAAAGCAAATTACTTGAGCCCAGCCTAGGCAGCATAGGGAAACCTCATCTCTACAAAAATCAAAATCGGCATGTACCTGTAGCCCCAGCTACTCAGGCAGCAGACATGGAAGGATCACCTGAGCCCCGGAGGTCAAGGCTGCCCTGAGCCATGATCATTGTGATCATGACACTGCACTTCAGTCTGGGCAACAGAATGAGACCCCTGACTCAAATAAAATAAAATAAAAATAAAAACTGGAAGACCCTGGGCCAGCTTAGTGCAGAGAACAGAATCCCTTGGATGAAGGTAGCAGACCTGGACAAAGATTTCTCTTCCACCAAAACTATGAGATCTGGGGCAAGTCACTCAGTCCCGCTAAGCTTGTTTCTTCATTTGTAAGAATTCGAAAAATAAAAATGTCTATTTTGAGAGTTATAATATAAAATTATTGAAAAATGATATACAAGTGTTTATTCACTTGTTTATATTAGTAGGAAAGGTCTGGAACTATCCACTAAGGTTAACTATAAACAATGCCTGAGTGAGGGGGTACTGTGGGTAATTGCAGAGAGAAAGAGTATAACCACGTAGACCTTAGAGCTAGACTGCTTTTAGACTCTGGTTAAATTATTTAACCTCTCTGTGCCTCAGTTTCCTTTTCTGTCAAATGGGGGTAGGTTAAAACCTACCTCATAAGGTTGCCTTGAGAATTAAATAAGCCAATATATGAAATCATTTATGATAGTGCCTGGCATATTGTAAGGGCAATATAAGTGTTAGATATTCATATTCTTTTATTTTACTTATTCCTGCTTCCTAATTTTAAAAACTTTTTTTTTTAAAGAAGAGGTCCTACTATGTTGCCCAGGCTGGTTTTGAACTCCTGGACTCAAGCAATCCTCCCGCCTTGGCTTCCCAAAGTGCTAGGATTACAGCATGAGTCACCACTCTCAGTCACTTGCTTTCTCATTTTTCTACAGAGATTACACATTGATTTTACCATAAGAAAAATGCATAAAACCTAAAAAAATGTTTTTTCTAATATGTGACTATTAATAACTGATAGACATTTTAATTAACTTATATTTTAAATGGAAATAAAATAATTAAAAATGTTAAAGCAATACATCAAATAGAGAAAAATGGTCATCAGCTTTCTCCTGTTTCACTTAGCAACATAAAGGCTCTTAGGATTGAGCTTTATATATTTGCATGAGTTTTTGCTGCTTTTATTTTTATCTTGCTATTTGCACAGTACAGGGGACTGAAGGCCTGTCTCCCATTCTGCTTTGTTCACAGCCAGCTCTGTGTAAATGCAATGTCGGGATCTGCACTTTCAGAGGTGGAGGTAATCTTGCATCATCATCTAAGCTAGGCAGTGCTTTTTTTTTTTTTAAATGAGTATAAAAAGGTATCAGCAGCCGGGCTCGGTGGCTCAGCCTGTAATCCCGCGCCTTTGGGAGGCTGAGGTGAGTGGATTGCCTGAGCACGCGGGTTCGAGACCTGCCTGGGCAAGCGAGACCTCATCTCTACAATAAATCAAAAAGTTAGCCGGGCGTGGTAGCGCACACCTGTAGTTCCAGCTACTTGGAAGGCTGAGGCGGAAGGATCGCCGGAGCCCAGCAGGTCGAGGCTGCGGTGGCCGGGAGCGGCCACTGCACTCCAGTCTGGGCGACAGAGTGAGACTCCAAC
>CAUYQG010080671.1:0-46103 GCA_963574415.1 Tarsius wallacei | reverse complement strand
GAAACACAAATGACCAAGAATAGCCAGAACAATCCTCAGCAAAAAAAACAAAGCAGGAGTATCACATTACCAGACTTCAAACTCTACTATAGAGCTACAATCATCAAAATAGCTTGGTATTGTTACAGGAACAGGCATATAGACCAATGGAATAGAATTGAGATTCCAGAAGCAAAATCTCAATTTCTCAACCAACTCATCTTCGACAAAGCCTCCACTACCTACCACTGGGGAAAGGAAAACCTATTCAGTGCTGGGAAAACTGGCTGACCACATGCAGAAGACCAATCCTTTTCTTATTGTATTACAGTAAATGTTCTTATGAGTGAGAATATGTGGTATTCAGTTCTTTAATAAATCACTGAGTATATAGACTCTAAATCCATCCAAGTTATTGCGACGTCCATAATTTTGTTCTTCTTTATGGCTGCATAATAGCCCATTATGTATATGTAACACATTTTTTTAAATCTAGTCCAGTTTCAATAGGCAGCATGGATGCTTCCATATTTTTGCTATTGTAAATTATCCTGAAGTTTTAAAAGTGAATTGATTTAAAAAGAGGCACAAAATTTTAGAAATATAGAGGAAAGGACCATTAAAGAGCATTTTTAAAAAGAGAGCAAAGCATAAAGGTCAGAGGGCTGTTGACTTCTCTACTCTGACTAAGATCAACTCCTTATTTCCATTTTTGGAAAATAAAGCTCTTCAAACCATAAGGAAGCTATAACAGGGCACAATACAAAGTCTTCTCTTTACAATTGCATCAGTATCAAATGTCAAGTTCATCTTCTCATACTTATGCATAGCAAGTCATTACCAAGGAGATATAACACAACTACACATGCTATAATAATGGATTTTTTTAATTGATGCAATGTCATCTCAGCATATTATCTCCTATTTATATTCATAGAGAAGTATTAAGTAGTCACCCATATTTGTAATTGAAATATATATTTAACCTTAGCAATGTATTGCTTAAAGAAAATATGCAAAGGAAAATTACTATGTATGGTTGATAGGGAGAGAAAGATATGTGATGTGGAGGAAGCACAATATCAGAATAGAATGTGCATGCTGAAATTTTGACTTCTCCAGCTACCTTGTGTGTGGGATTAGCAAGTCATGTTGACATCCCTGAATCTCTGTAGCTTCACACATAAAGTGGCAGTCTTTTTTATATATATACTTTTTACTTTAAAGATGTAGGGTACAATTCAGGATTAGATAGATAAGTGGTCATCATAACGATAAATTGGGTCTCCCTTTGGTCCCCACTTTGCCTGGTTTGAGATCAGATATCCTTGTTGATGTTATGTCCCACCCCTTTCCCTCACCTGGCAGTGTCCCAGTACTGTCAAACCCTTTCTTATAGTGCTGTGATAAATGTTCAGGATCAGCTTATAAGTGAGAACATGTGATACTCAGATTTTAGGTTCTGTGATAGATCACTGAGTATGACAGACTCTAAGTCCATCCAAGTTGCTGCAAAGTCCATAATTTTGTCCTCCTTTATGACTGCATAATATTCCATCATGTATATATACCATATTTTACCCATTAAATTATCAACATCATTCTTCTCAGACCTGGAAACGACAATACAGAAATTCATATGGAAACATAAACAACTGTGAATTGCCAAAACAATCCTTAGCAAAAGAAACAAAGCAGGAAGTATCACACTTCCAGACTTTAAACTTTAATATAAGGCCTGATACTGGTACAAGAACAGGCATATAGATCAATGGAATAGGATAGAGATTTCAGAAGCAAAACTTCAAGGTCTTAACCAACTCATCTTCGTCAAAGTCTCCACCAACAACCACTGGAGAGAGGAGAAAGTGGCATTCTTATGTCACCCATATCATTGTGGCGTAGGTTAAAAAGGTAATTTATGACCAGAATCTCAATACCCACCAATATGCAACATGCCCTTGCAACAAACATACACTTTAAATATAAAATATATGAAAAAATAATGTATGGAAAATTGGTTCATGGTCACCCAAGAAATTCTTAAGAAAAATTAGATATGCCCAACCCTCAGTACACACTTATAAGGCTCTTTAAACTTCCATAAAATACAAATGAAGACAAAACATGCCTGTAATTGCACATCTTAATCTATGTTGATATATTTTCTCATAAAAACATTTTGGAGGCAGGTTTGGAAAATTCAAATAATGTAGGAAAAGGCAAGTAGTGAAGCAAGGTGTCCTTCTCCATTACAAGTTCCCTGGTCTAAAGTAAATAAGATTAAAGGTTCATATAATTATTTTAAGATAATTTTTGCACATACATCAGTGAATACTTGTTTATTATTAGGAAGATAATCATTCATGTTTACCCAACAGACCATAATGTAAAATGTCTACTGATTCTTGTTTATAGTACTTGATAATATATGTGAGATCATCTCATGGCAGCATATATAGATCCTCTTCATATATGTTAATGTTTGTAAAATAGTTTATTGTAATATTTATTTGACTTTAAAATATATTTTACTTGACCATTATCTAGTGAAGAATGCACTGCTTGCTTTCTTTTGTTTATTATCTGGTGTACATTCTAGTGAAATAACTTGGCCAAATTTTCTAGTTAAAAATCAAGGGATTGGAATTGCTAAATCCAAAGACACATCCAAATAAAAGTCTATTTTACTTAGAAATGAAGTAAAAAGATGCACATATTATCAAATTTAAAATTTTTGCCAACTGAATAGATGAATAGGTAATCTAATTTTTGCTTTCACTTAAATATCTTTAACTAGGAGTATTTTAGCATATTTCATTAATTTCTTTAATTGTAAAGCATTTAAGATGCTTTCTCAGTTATTTATTGTGTTCATTGTTTTAATTTTTGTAGAATCTTAGTAAAAATATATGTTACAGATATTTATTCTCCAGTTTCTCGCTTGTATTTTGATTGTGATATTAAGAACATGAGCTGTTCAAAGTTTTTATGTGACTAGGTTTATTATTATTTTAAATTGTAGTCCTTAAATTCTGAGTTCTATATGCAATGCTTTGTCAACTTCAAGATGATTGTAAATTTAGTCATGCTTGATTTTAGTCTTTTCATGGCTTGTTTTTTAGTTTAAAGTTTGTTCTAACAAAAAACTTGGGGTATAAAAAAAGATAGAAATCCAAATTTAAAAAATAAACTACTATAAGCAATCAGAAATTTCAGGAGAATTTTAGGTAATAAAATTAATGAACAATAACAAATTTTATTCTGCAATTATAATGACTTCCAATTTACTTAAATTTTGTGTGTATGTGTGTATGTTTACTTAAATAGAATTTTTATATAGTCATATAAATGATAAATGTTGCTAGTTAGGTATATACAAAAACATTATGTATATCATTTCTAAATGTATAATTTGCATTTATTTTATTTTTTGTGTTGTTATTGTTCACATATTGGAATTTTAAAAAATATTGTTTAATATTTTTGTAGACAACTACTTTTCCTCTTATCACACATGAACATTATTAATTATATTTATTAATGTCTTAGCCAGAATACAATTGCAGACAGTAAAAATCAATACTATGATTTTAAACAGAAGGATGTTCAAAACCAGGAGTTCAAGTTCAAAATCCTCCTAGAATAATTATGTAGAACTTACTCCTCAAGGCAGCTGCTACCCTAGTCATACCAGGAAGCCAGACAGTAGAATCAGGAAAACTCTGTGTCCATTGCAGTCTCCTGTATCACACCACCCTAGCAGGAATCTCAAAATCAGAGTAGCTTCCACTCCTGGTGGCTTAAGGAAATTACCATTTATACTTAGCTGTGGGTAAGGGATATCCTCCTTCATCATTGTTGGTCTTGTCAACCAAATCCACAATATCATGTCTGCCTCTCTCTCTATTGGGAGTGGGCAATATATAGATTTTTATCCATTCGTCCTCTTCAGTACAGATATGTTCACCGTTAGGAAGCTGGCATTTGTCTTGAATGAACCAATCATATTTGCTATAGTATCCTAACAGTGAACCACACTTGCACATTAACCACTTAGATCATGGCATATTTAATTTTTAAAATACGCTGAACTATATTTCCTTATATGTAATTTTGGAAAGTTGTGAGTATTATTTAAACTAATTTTGAAAGTATGTCTACTAGGGATGGGTTAAAGGGTTTCCCTACTCTTGGGTTTATATCAATTTCTCTTTATCCTTCATTTATTATTGCTGTATAATATTGTAGGCACTTGTATACCTTTTTATATTTAATATTTTGGGTCATTGTTTCAAACATGTTTCTTGCATATAATACACACTGGAAATTGCTTTTTTATGAAATTTCAGCCTTGAATCCTTATAATAGATTAAAATTTATATCATGTTCTTAATTAACATAATTAATCTTTTCTTTTTATTCTTAATGTTTTCTGCCTTTTGCTATATGGATATATATTTTTTAGACTATATGGGGTATGTGTGTTTGTGTGCAATCTCCTTCTTATATTTTAGAAGATCTACAGTCTTGTGGGGTTTTTTTAAGAGATCAGGTTTACTTTTTATAATATATTTAATGCTCTGTATACTTGCAAAATATATCTGTAAAATTCTTGTTATGATAGTGGAAGAAAAATAATGTAACATCTCCTTTCACCTTCCCTACTCCTTTTGTCATGTTTATTATTGTTATTCTTATTAGTATATTTCTATCGTTGCTTCCTCTAATGATGTACTCTCTAACTCCTTTCCATTGTAGATATATCTAAGTTAAGCAGACACTATTGGCTGGCTTTTTTAGAAACTATAAGAAAATATGCAAATCCTTCCTCACAACTTTTATCATCTATCTTCAGGTTTTGTATTTGTCATTTTTACTTTATATTGTCAGAGCCCCTAATCTTTATTTCCTGTAACCATGTTCCCAAAGGAAATTTACCCTTTGTTCTATATTTAAATGAATTCAATTCTCACAATCAGTCCTGTATTAATGCTTTCAACTTTCATATTCAGTTTATGTATCTTTTGTTGACAATTTCACAAGAATATTTCATATTCCTTTCCAACAGAATAAATGGCCAAAATATATGCTGAAACAATACACAAAAGAAGAACTACAAGTATCCACCAAATGTGAAAAGGTGTTTCATATCACTAATAATAAAAGTACTACTGACTAATATACTGCGTTGACATTGTTTTTTTTTCTGGTGTGATGAAGTCTGTTAGTTAACCTACCTTAAAATCTATTCTCTTTTTCCTCTCTACCAATAAAATATTGCTTTTTAGTTGAGCATATTGTCATCAAGAAAAAAAATTCATATTTCTTAATCTCACTCAAATTGAGTATAGTCATGTGGTATGTGGCCAATGAGAGATTTCTGTAAATTTAGTATGGAATTTCTGCCCTGAAAAGTAAATTAACTCAGCTTGGAAGGAAGGAGTGCTTTTCTTTTCCTCTGTTTTCCTTCCTTCCAATTTGTGATGCAGAAATGATAGCTAGAGCTCTAGGAGACATTTTTGTACCCTCTTTTACCTTAAGGTATAGGAGCCATGTTCTAGAATTGTGAAAAGATAACGACAGGAACCAAGGATCCTTAAGATATAGTGGACAATCATTTTCAAATTTTTTATACTTTAGGGAGAAATACAATTTTACATTGTTTTAACCAGTAAATTTGGGCATTTCTGTTGTGTGCAACTGAACCTGGTTTTATTGATGAGCTTTTTAAAGGTGTTGTCAGGAATGTGGGAAAATAGCCCAGTCCTATATGGTTAGTGAAAGTAAATTCGGGAAGAAGTTTAGTGCTATATATAAAAATCCCATGGATGGAGCTCTTTTCTGGAGCATTAATTTTACTCTTAGCTGGGCTCAGTTGCTCAACCTGTAATCCCGTGCTTTGGGAGGCTGAGGTGAGTAGATTGTCTGAACTTGCGGGTTCAAGACCCACCTGGGCAACTTGGCGAGACCTCGTCTCTACAATAACTCAAAAATTAACTGGGTATGGTAGCGCATGCCTGTAGTTCTGGCTACTTGGAAGGCTAAGGTGAAAGGATCGCTGGAGCCCAGCAGGTCAAGGTTATGGTGGCCGGAAGCGGCCACTGCCCTCCAGTCTGGGCGACAGAGTGAGACTCCAACTCAAAAAAAAAAAAAAAAATTTTACTCCTAAGAAAAATGGTATAAATTGTGATACTTTCATACAATTAAATAGTCTGAGTGCAAGTTATTTTTTAACATCCTTGAATGCACACTTCAAACTATTTTATATAGTATAGAATAACACTGTTAAAAAATATACATAAGAATGAGATAAGAAAGAGAGAGAGAGAAGGCGAGAAAGATAACATAAGATGAAAATATAAAAAAAAAAAGAGAAACTATAAAAGCCATGATTGACTAAATATAGAAATGGTGATGAATGCTATGTACAAATTGAAAGGGGACCGAAAATTATTTGATCTCATTCAGCTCCAGAACAGCACTATAAAAGGAAGGGGTGGTTTTGACAGCAAAGCTTAGAAGCTGGGCTCCTCCTTCACAGTACTTTTTCAGCCGTTGTATGAGGAAAAGGACCCTTTGTCTAGGACTTCATGACCCAGGATCTAGGCCATAGAGGAGGCTTTGATTTTTGAAGAATATACATTAAGAGAACTACCACATGAAATCTTTTTTTTTAAATCAATTCTGTGAGGGAAGAGAGTTAATCATTAATCATAACCATAGAGTTAAATTACAAACACAGGACACGTGCCATCTTAAAAACACAGAGATATTTTTACATTGTACTCTATAGCAGTCACTCAAGAATTCATGCTTCTCTTTCCCTTGCTACTTTATAATGAAGGTGTATGATTGTAACTTGCTTAATGTCCTTGACTGCTAGCACCTATTTATCTACTCAAGGCCATTTCCTGACTGCTTTCCTGGAAAAAAACAGATGAACATCATATTCATTACATTAAACACTAATCCACAAAGATATAGTTTTCATGTCTTGGAGTATGAAGGACATGAATAAAAAATACATTTTATGTATATAAAATGTATATTGTATGCTAGAGTATTGTCTTGGTAAATAATTTCCTATTCTATTTTAGGCATCTTGAAGCAAAACATGGTTTGGGAGGAGTTAAGAGACAATCTTTGTGGCTAATGTTAGCCAGTGATTCTCACCCTTCCATAAATGAAAGCTTTAGATAAAATTGTTTTCATATGTGTGCACATGTGCAATGTGTGTGTTTATTGTAAAAAACAAGAATCAAATCCTTGTTACCCCTTGCATTCAAAATTTTCACTCATTTTTGACTTTGCTTTCTTTGTGGTAAAATATGATGCACGTGTAAATAAAAAATTAAATTAGTGCATAAATAAGGTCAATAAAGTGGTCATTGATTCTTCCTAACTGGTGATTTCTAAAGAAGAGTGATCAGTTCCCTTTCTGGCTCCCTTTACCATCTTCCATAATAGAAAATCTTAATTCTGCATTTTTTAATTTAATCTGTGCCTCACAAGACAAAGTAAAATATTTGGATCCTAAAAAGATTGAATCAAAGAGCTTACTTCTCTGAGAAAGTTCTTTGGATGCTTATAGGTATTCTGTTGTTTATCACTTACTATGTTTGCAGAACATATGAATAAACAATAATTTGCTTTTACTGTTTAGCACAAAATGCAAGCTAAAATAATGATTCTCTTATTAAATAAAAATAAAATTATCTTATTGAGCATCAACATTACCCCGGGTAATTTTAAATATCAAAGCTTAAAAATATAGCACATATGGTATCATTGGAAGGAAAAAGACATTTCTAGGTACTAGGAGAACAGATATGGGACAGATTCATAAACTGTAATAAACTCAGAATGGGACATCCAGAAGGAATAATCTGAGCTGGAATGAGCTGGGGTCTAGAATGTGAGCAACTCCAAATATTCCAGATTGCACCTCATGGACCAAAGGGTCGCAAACATAAATAGGGAATTGATGGCAAGAAGGGTGAACAATGGAAAGCACATCACTACTAAAGGATTGAGGAGGAGGAAATATGGGAAGGTCTGTGTGGGGACCCTGAAAAGAATAGACTTTGTAGTCAGACATATACAGATTATAGTCCTGGCTATAATACTCTAGATGACCATAAGTGCATTCCTTATTATGTTACTTGTGAAATTATAATATTGAAGCCTATGTCACAGGATTATTTAAAAGTCAAATTAGGTATCTACATGAGGCACTATATAGAACACCTCTTTCCCTACCTATGCATCGTTTTTTCTAGCATTTACTCTAACCATTACTCTAACATTCTACACACACAATTGTTTAATTAAACACATTGCTTCAACTCTACACATATCCCTAACTTTCTTTGTGTCCCCTGACATGTAGAGTCAAGTTTTCATGGTAACCTTACAGGCCCTCACATAAGCACAGCCTTGATGTCCTATGGGAAACTCTTAACTAACAGGAAATGGGACTTGGTGGATAAAGTTTCTTATGTCATTTGAGGTAGAACATTTGGAGGTCTATTCCATATCTTGGAAGTTTCAACAGATAACTTACCCTTAATCTGCCCTCATCTCCTGTTTCACACTCTTAGTCCCTCACTCTTGTTCCCTAGAATCACTTCTCAGACTACATTATCTATTCAGGAGCCCCTGGCTCAAGTTCTGCATCAATAAGAACTTTAAACAAGTCCCTAGTCAAGCATTTACTTGAAGATTAATACTCTAACTTCGAATCTCTGCATTCTTTGAAAATGAATCCTATATCCCACCTAGTCCATTTTTTTCTGCCTTGGATTGATGATCCATGAAATGCAGGATGGGAGCCACTAACTATATCTTCAGTTTTAACACTTTGTAGATCAAAGTCACCCATTAAAAACTATCTTGGCATACGTTTATCAAAAGCCAGCACCAGAATGACTGAATGAAGACAGAAGGGAACTTTATTAAATCAGAAGAGAACTTTACCATCCAAGTATAAATTCAGTCATACTCAAAAAGCTATATTTAATTTTTGTTGAGCATCTCATAATATGAAATAACACAAGATAGACATAAAAATGCAACATCTATCCTAATTTAAACACTTTTCAGGAGAAGTGACACATGAGCATTAAGATACTGCAGAACACATGAAAGGACATTTTGGCATTTATGCCATCATAACTGACATCCAAATTTTCATATGTCTTGTTATGACTCAGAACACCAGAAAAATTATCAAAATTGGCTTCCCCTGTAAGCTGTACCCAACCTTCCACCTCGGTGTGCCTCTGTCATCCTTCCTATGTCTCTATTATGGCAATGTTCCTTTTGTATTATAGTGATGGGCTCACATGGCTGATTCTCCAATGATCCTGTTACTAGTACAAGGATAAGTATCATAATTTATTAATTTCTATACCCCAAAATCCAGGTCAGTGCCTGGAAATTATCATCAATCTAAATCTCATGTTGACTTGCCATCAGACTGCGCATAGTATTTTTCCAAATACATTTTATTTAGGTACACATCTCTTCATTCCCTTTTTTAGTGGTTCACATAACATCTAAAGTGATCTTTCTAAAATGTATATCTAATCATGATTATTTTCCTACCTAAACTCTTCAATGGACTCACATAATTTTTTATGATAAAGTGTAAGCCCTTTAACATGGTTAATGAGATCCTTCTTGATTCAGCCTTTACATGTCTTTCCAGCCTCATTGCTTGCCATTTAATCTCCAAAACCTCTTTCTGCCCCAAACACATAACTCTCTATAAAGCATGTGTGAACACTAACATGGGATGATAATAGAAAAGAATGAAGGAAGGTCATATTAAACTGGGCAGGCCTTCATTAGAGGCTCTGGTATGGCTTAATCCAATAGGCAAAGGAAACCACAATAGGACCTAGAACAAGAGAACAAGATCTGAAACAGTAGTTTTCAAGTTTTACCATGTATTAGAATCATCTGGAGGGCGACCAGGTTCTTAGTTTTTGACTCAGTATTTATATTTTCCACAAGTTCCCTGGTGGAACTATGTTTGAGAATCACTGATCTGGAGTAATATGTATAGAAATAGTGGAGAAAGGTTTTCCCAGGATATGCAGTAAAAAGCATCAGAAAGAGAGGGGATAAGGGATTGGTGGTTTCTAGTGGGATTGTATACAATGACTAGCATATAAAACAATTATGATCTATGACAAAGGGGGGCAGGGGAATGTGAAAAGTTTAGATTCAACAAACATTGTGGGAAAAGGGTTGATAGAACACCGAGAAAGTTTGAATCGGAAATAGCTGGTAGAAAAGCAAAAAGATGCCAAATAAGTACAAGATAGCTCCAAGTGTATGAGTAATATTACTGCAACATTCCACGAGTGCGAGCGCTTACTATTGTCATGGCAATTCTAAGAGCCTGTGATACAAAAATGATGAGATATGACTCATACGATTGATAAAAGAAGACTCTTTGCCTTTGCTGAACCACACTTGTCTTTTTATGAGCTAGATGATTATTATGCACTGATTCATTTCAATGTAACAACCATGCTATGAGTTGGGTAATGTTAGTTTTAGCTTTCTTTCAAGGAGTTTAGTTTTAAATGGCAGAATATTTCCCCATAATCAGTCAAGATGACTAATATAATCAAAGCAGAAGATGCCCAGAAATGATTTATAAGTGATGGTTTTGCCCACTCTCTATTCTTCACTTCAAATGTCCCATCCTCTATTCTCCACGTTTAAGGGGTTACCTCAATTTCACCACCTTGATGCAACCTCTTCTGATCCCTCACTACCAAAGGAACAGAGTCTTCATATGAAGCTCTAAAGCAACCAGTTTATGCATCTCTTGCATCCTTTAAATTACTCAGTCAAGGTTATTCATAAGGTTGGATATCTTTCTGTTAGTTAATAAATTCTTCAGAAGCACTCAATAGTCCCCTGCAGAACTTGAATTTGTGTCTTGCAGAAATAAAGTGTCCATAAAATATGTGATGAAATGAATGAAACTGAACATTCCCACAACAAATTATTAAAAATGTGGCAGCATTTATTCACATTAGATATTAAAAATAATGGCAGCCTTCTGAGAAGCTATTTTTTAAATAAAAATATTAACAATTAGTAGGTTTATTTTTTAATTCACAGTGTTAATTTACATTATTGAAAAGAAGAAATTATTATATTTCATGTTAATTTGGATTACTAAAAAGGTGAAATTATTTTTTTCAGCCAGTAGTACATCACAGGTTTGAAAATCTGAATGGTATTGTGTTCCTCATTCTCAGAAGTACATTTTGAAAGTCTTTCATAGAATCTGATAGAATATCAAAATGTTCAAGGGATTAGCACATGTTTAGTAGTTGTGACCCAATCTACTTCACTGCTTTCACTTTCTTTTCAAGGACAAAAAGATCTTTGAGATGTTAAGAAAAAAACAACGCCGTGTTCAAAGCCTACTTTTGACCTACAGAGAAGCATTTTCTTTGAACGATTTTGGGGCTATTTTTGTAAGCCAGCCATTCGGCAAAACATATCCAGGAGCTGATTTTAATATCATAGTACAGAACACCTTCCTTCTTTTTAATTTTTCAATGCAAATTACTACATGGAAACTTTATAGCAAGTAATAACAGTGCTAAGGAAGATAAATCACATTATAGTAAAAAGTTTGGTTGTTGAGAAAGCCCACTCCAGGTGCCCTAAAGCAGACCCCGTTGTTAGTACTGATGTCTGCCTGAAACCAGCCTTCTGTACAACATGGTGGGGGCATAACAACTGTCCGTCTGCCACAATAAGATGCTTGTAGTCATCCTTTGCACATTCCTTTACACCCACACACATAGGACACAAATGGATATACTTTTTTTTCTTACTCCATATTTTTTACCCTTCTTCCTTTCTCAATTTTTTTCCTTTCTTCCTTTTCCTTTCTCATCTTCCAATTCTCAATCGATTTTTCTTTATTTTTCCCATCTCTTACTGAGTCTGTACTCCAATGTAAATTTCATGATCCATCTTTCCCTTCATCTCTCTTTTTCATCAAAGCTTTATTTTGCCAATTAGGTGTTCTCAGTCTAATAGTCATGACTGGAATAAGCTTACACGTAGTGAGAAGAACTACCTCTGTGGCCCACAGACTGATGGTTGCTGAGAGCCTGGGTTAAGCAGCACTATCTTTGTATTTTCAAAGTAGAAGGACGAGGGCCAAATCAAGAAGGCCTCATAAACCAATCCACAAATGGTTAGATATATCCCCTGAGTGCCAAATAAGCCAGTGAATATTGTTAAACAAACTGGTGGCATAATCAGATTTACATTCAGATGTTTTACTATGTTAACAGTTTTCAAATAAATCAGGGTGGTTGTACTGACAAATAGGAAGATATAGGAACACTATTTAAAATATCTTTGTATTAAAGAGGGAAGAAGTGTCAAGTGTCTGAACTGAGGCAATAGTGGGTCCAGATGTGGGGATGGGAGGCATGACTTGCTGTCTGTTAGTTTGGGAAGATGGGTATGAAAGAAAGTACAGGAGGCTCACGTAGGTGACTATGAGAATTAAATCACTTGAGAAATTGGGATAGAGGATTTGAGGTTCATGTGAAATCAGATGGTGAAAATGGCCCTGGGTCATATTTTTCCAACCAAATAAAAACTAGGATCATGCTGTATAAATAATAATCACGCAAGGCCACTCCAGGACTATGTCTAAACTAAGGCAGAGTCAAGATTACTTTATGATCATACATATAGCAAAATATCTCCCTTGTCCAACTGACAGGAGTGACTACTCTTTGTTACCAGTGGTACTTAGGCCTCATGTTAATCATCATGCTTCCTAAAAAATCAGCCCCCACGATGCCTCTAGTATGCGTTTCCCAAACCATATCAAGCTAAATAGATCTTAGCTTGTTTGGATAGCTACAGGTGTATTTCTTATTTCCTGGTCTTTGTTGGCTAGACACCAATAAGAATATCCACTTGGAGATCCTTGGTAAGTTGAAGAATATGGGGTAAAGAAGACTTCCAAAGAGAGCCTAAGTGAAGACAGATATTTTGAAGTTATCAGTATAAAGGTGGTCTTCACATTTTAAAAAATCTAATGAAATTTTCCACCGAAAAAGAATAGAGAGAAGGGGCCTGATTATGAGTACCAAATATCAGGGATGGGCAGAGGAGAGGCAATCAAAATGAATTCTAAAAGATATTCAATGTCAGACACATAAGAGAATGTTCTAGCAAACATATAGTTCTTCATAAAATGTCCAATGATGCAGAAAAAGTTAAAGAAAATTAAAAAGTACATCCAATTAATAAATCAATGTGAAAATCAGTTCAGTAACACAGAGAAAATGATTTTGATCAAATTGGGTCATTTAAAGGTTTTATTTAAACTGTTGCAACACTGAGGATGAGATGAGAAACAAGCAAGTACATAATTGAATGTTCCTTTTACCCAAATGAACAATAAGATCTGTGCATAGAACCGAACAAAGTAGTTATGATTTAACTGATGCTCCATATTTCAAACTCAAAGTCTTGTAAGGGGCCCAGTATCTGCAGTGCTTCTTTCTTCTGTCACAGATATTGTGACTTCATAAGGTGATTATTTAAGAGTACAGGTGTTATTTGTGATGAGTAACATCTTAACTCCTTGTAATAACAATAGGAGTAGGTTCAGGTAGATTGAGTAACATTTTATAAGGGCAAAAGTATTTACAATAATAACAAGAGTCCCTGAAATGTGCCAAGGGCTTTGAAAATAGCTTTGCATAGATTATCTTTAATCTTCCAAAAGTCCCAGTAAAGCAGGGCTCATTTTCTCAGTTCTCAGAGTAGGATATTGATAGTTTGCCCTAGTTCATATGTTAGGAAGTTGAGACTTGACTTGAGTGCCTATAGTTTTTCCTCTGTGTGTCACTGGAAAGGGAGGCAAGATATGGATGGTTCCCACAGTGCAGGCATTTGTCTACCAGTGTGAGGGCCCTGGCTGATATGGCAAATGTTGTCACTTAAGAAATGAGATGAGGTAGCACAAATGACACCAGAAAAACACATATTATGCAATAATATTGTAAATGCCCCAAGTGCACAGCACATGTCTTATTTTTTAATTTTTTTATATTTATATATTTGGGGGATATGAGTGCAGTTTTGTTACATGAATATATTGTGTAAGGTCGAAATCTGGGTTTTTGGTGTAACCATCAACCAAATATGTCCTTTGCATTCCTACTTTGTCAGCACCAAGAACAGCATCTGGTACAGAATAGATGCTCAGTTTATAAGTTAACTTAACTGCGGGTCCAACCTGGTTACAGCACTAGGAAACAGCCTCCTATTTTTAATCAAATTTTTGCCAAAGTAAAACCAAAGAAGAAATTAGAATAATCTTCTCCTTCTCTGTAGTTGGCTAGTGCCAAAGTGCATTGAAATCCCAAACAATGGTTTTGGTTAAAAATCAACACCCTTGGTAGCATGAATTCTTGAGGTTGGCTGAGCCCTCTGGGAATATTGATTATTGAGTTCAGCCTCTCACCTGGAAGTAAAAAGTCAGGAGATGGCCCTTAGGTGCACCAAGCAGCAGCAGGAAAGAGACCTAGGTGTCAGAACATTGTGTCTGCTTTTTCTTTCTCTTTGGGTTGCCTCTGAAGTAGGCTACCTGCTAGGGACAGGATGTGTTATATTCTGTTTCAGAAAGTTTTCTACAAGGTCTGTGGGGGGCACTTTGTTCCTGTAAAATTTTACTTGGGATTCTCCTCTTCATTTGTAATTCCAAAGGCTGGAATGAAGTATCAATTGATGTGGTGAAAAACACTTCAAAAAGTTTAACCTTCTTCCATGATAAAGTCATTGACTGAGGGTAATGATCAGACATTTATTGAAAGCAGTTGACCCTTCTCGGGGATCACAAGACTGTGGGGATTGAAGGCATCAGAAAGAAAAATACTGTGGATGGCAGCATTGAAAAGGCTCCTCTTGGAATCCACTTTTGAAAGTGTCATTGAAGAAAAACTCCAGCTGCTGCATTCTGAAATTTATCATGATGTTTATACCAAAGACGCTCCTCCCAGGAGCTTTTCCTGGCCAATGACTGAGTGCAGAGACATTGAGGTGGGCTCCTTTGGGGAGGTGTAGTATTCCTCTGACATTGACTTTGCTGAACATTCCTTTAAAAAATGCACAAAGATCTGAAACATTTCCACCCTTTCTTCCTTCTTTCCTTCCTTTTTCTTTCATTAGAGGCTGAGGCACTCTCAGACTCTCCTGTAACTCACCACACTTTCTGGCATAGGCATTTCCCTAATAAATGTCTTGTATGTTTAATCTCACCTTGATATCTACTTCTCAGAGGATTTGAACTAGCATACACAGCGTTTCTGATACCCAGAGCACCTCTTGCCTATTTATCTTTCCAGATACTTTGTCACCAGCCATCTCTTAAGACATCAGTATAAAGACCCTCATTATATGAAGGATAATCTTTCTTTTCTTGCACACATCTAACTGAGCCAACATTTCTCTTCATATTAATTCCAAATTTCCCTCCTCTCTGTAAATGTTGCTTATTGGATATATAAGTTGCTTCCTTTTTAAATATGTTTATTGTTTATTTGAATAACCTACTGAGTCCCTGTCATGTGCCCTATCCTGGGTTGGTACTTTGCGTACATTATCTCATCTAATGTATGCTTTGGAGTCAGATTGGTACATCAGCTTTAAAGGTGAAAATAAAAAACAAAACAAAAAATCCCCACTGAAGTTCAAAAAGGTTAGGTATTTGGTTAAAAAACAGATATCATGCAAGTGGCAGAGTCCACTTTCGAACCCATATCTGTCTCTATCAAAGTCTATTCCAGCCTTGCCGCTTGATCGAGTTATGATTCTGGATGCTAAAGCTCCAAGTATCCATATACCTGTGTTCCTTGTCAGTTGCAGGGATGTATAACCTCCAAGAGGCGCCTGACCATATTTTGTTGGAGCAAATGACAGGTATCAAAATAATTAGAGGTCTCCCTTCTGCTGCTCATCACACTCTTAAACCAGAAGAAGTCGATAGATGACTGGAAAAAGTGAATGGAGTGCTCTAACTAGAGAATTATGGACTTTCCTGACATCCGGATTGAGGGTCCAACTGGAGAATCATAGGAGTCATCGACATCCACAGAGCAACTTGCTCTGAAAAACAAAGTGGCCAAAGAGGATGACTTTTAGCAAGAATTACATTTTTTTAATCTCAAAAATATTTATTGAGTACTGAGTCTCTATGCTAACTCTATTCAAAGTTTTGGACATCTAACAGTGAACCAACTAAACAAAAATCCTTGCCCTCTTCAAGCTTACATTTCTAGTTAGAGAGCGAGAGGGAGATAGATAATAAGCAAAATTATTAAGTAAGATATACAGGTAAGTTGGACAATCTAAGTCCTAAGGAGAAAAATCAAACAATGGGAAAAATTCATGTCAAGGGTTAGGGATCTGCAAATTTTGAGGCTGGCCAGAAGATGCTTAGTGAAATGGAAACATTTATCACTGTGAAGAAACAGGGACAAAAGAAAATATCAGAGGCTAAGCATTCACAGATTCTCACCTTTTCTAGTCTCTAAGGAGTGAAGGAGCAAGGTAGCTAGTAGAACTACACAATCAATAAACAAAGAAAGGACACAGAGCTCTCTGAGGAAATGGGATGAAAGCAACATCGGAGATAGGCAAGGGCTGAGAAAGAGGGAGAGAAGGACAGAGAAGGATGGAGAATCAGTGAAAAAAGTTGAGCAGCTGCTTTAAATTTATAAAGATCTGGTAAGAGAAAAGGAAGAGAAAAGCATACTGAAGTTTTCCAGTGTGGTATGCTGTGAACCCCTGTTTTGTGCTCTCAAAAACACTTGACTAAAAGCTGTTTGAAAGTCCAATTGTTTCCTCTGGTTGAATCCATACAACTATTTTGGAAGGGATCTAAGATGAAAAGTGAATAGGATTCTAAAGTTAATTTTTTAGATTTTTTAAAAAGTCTTTAGGTGTTTTAAAGTTACCCTGAGGTAGCATTCTTAGCTCCATCTTAAATAAAGTCATCCCAATAGATTCCACATCATCCTATTTAGACTCGTTAAATGTGATATTTTGATCTGCAGCTGCCTGATTCCTGTGTCTTTCTCAATGGGCTTTATTCTCAGTTCTGTAAGCCTGGTGTCTTTGTTGGACTCCCTCAAATCTCGACACCACTGAGAAGTTCAAGTGGTGCTATTCCTCGGAGTAGAAGAAATGTTGGGACCTCAAGGGAGAGGCTCTGGCTCTGGCTCTGGCTCTGGTGATGATGCATAGAAGCAAAACTGTTTCTCTCGTTTTAGTGGAGGCTTTAGAAATTAGGTCACCATCCAGCCAGAGGGCAACCTGTGTTGTGCATACAAATTTGGGTTCTATGAACTCTTTCACTGTGCCAACCTCTGATGAGCAGATAATTTTGTACCTTAATCCTCAGGGGAACCAGAGATCCTCAGAGATAAAAGAAGAAAAAAAGCCCACTGCTTCTGGTTCATCTGCAATCTCTAAGAGCCATCAGGCTAAAGTCATCAATGTTGATACGTGTTCTTGAGCCAATAACCAGTCACCATAGGTAATGAGTTACAAATAAGTAAGGAAAAGCAACAAAATGAAGACATGCAATTCTAACAAAAGGACTTCATATCATGGCACCTTCATCACTGTAGGTAGAGAAACCTCTGCCAGGTACTCCACGCCTGATTAGTCCATGACAAGTACATTTGATTTTTAGATATGACTCAGGGTATCCTTGACATTATGGCCAGTAATCAAAAGTATTTTTAAAGGCAGTTTATTAAGATATAGTTAATATGCAATAAAAAATGTATTTTAAATACTAAATTTGGTAAGTTTCAAAATATGAATACAACAGTGAAACTCTCACGACAATCAAAACACAGTGAATATTCATCACTCCTAGAAGGTTCCGCCTGCCTGAAGTCCTTCTCTTCCCTATCCTCCAGGCAACCACTAATTTTTTTCTGACACTAAAGAGTGGTTTGCATTTTCCAGAGTTTCATGCAAATAGAGTCCCACAATATATAATCTTCTTTTCATGGCTTTTTTTTTCATTCAGCATAATTATTTTGAAATTCATCCATGTTGCGATTGTATCAACAGTTTGTCAATTTGTATTGTTGAGTAGTATTCTGCTGTATGGATAGACCTCGTTTGTTTTTTGATGAACACTGAGTTTTGACTATTACAAATAAAGTTGTTATGAACATTCCTACACAAGTCTTTTAATAGACATATACTTTCATTTCTTTCGGGTAAATTCTTAGGAAGAGAATTGCTGGCTCATAAGATAGGTGCATATTGAACATTTTAGAAAACTGCAAAACTGGTTTCAAAAGTTGTTGGACCATTATACATGCCCAGCTGCACGTCACAAGAGTCCCAGTTCTTTCACATCCTCGCCAAAATTTGCTAAGGGCAATCTTTTTAATTTTAGTCTCTCTAGTAGGTATACAGTGCAATGTCATTGTGGTTTTAATTTGCATTTTCCTCATTACTAAGTACATTAAGCATCTTTTTGTGTTATCTTCTATATGAATATTTTCTTTGGATAAATATCTATTCAGGTCTTTTGCCTATTTTTTTTTATTAGGCCTTTGTTTTCTTATTATGAAGTTTTAGGAGTTCTTTAGATAATCTGAATAAGTCTTTTATGAAACATAAAATACTTTTTCTACATATCTGGCTTGCTTCCTTATTTTCTTGTTTTACATACAATAGAAAATTTCAATATTGATACAATCTAAATAGTTTATATTTTACTTCATGGATAGTTGATTTTTGGTGTTGTGTCTAAAAATTATTTGCCAACCCAGAGTCTTTTGGACTTTCTTCTTGAAGTTTTCTATTTTTAATATTTATGTATATTATCAATTTTAAGTTAATTTGTTAATGTGATTCGTGGTATGAATCAAAATTCTTCTCTTATTTTTGATACTGATATCCAATTGTATCACCAATATTTGTTTAAAGGACTATCATTTCTCCATTGAATTGCCTATGGATCTTTGTCTAAAATCAGTGATTCACATATGTGGGACTCTACTTCTTGATTTTCCATTCTTTTCTACTGACCTGTTGTTTTCACAGATGTTTTTCAAAATTGTTTATGCTGTAAAATCTTTGCATTTTCTCTTTTTTCTAATTTTCTTCCTTTTTTTTTTTTTTTGACTTTGAGTCTCATTCTGTTGCCCAAGCTGGAGTGCAGTGGCACAATCATGGCCACCCCAGCATCGACCCTCTGGGCTCCAGCGATCCTTCCGCCTCAGACTTCCAAATAGCCAGAACTACAGGCGTGCGCTACCACACCCGGCTGATTTTTTGATTTAATGTAGAGACCTTTAAAATTACCTCCTCAATCTAATAAAACAAACAAACAAAAAACCCTAATTAGATGTTTTACTGAGTTTGTGTTAGGTCCATAGGTCAATTTGTAAAGAACATTCTTGAGTCTTTCATTCCATGAACATGTCATACCTCTTCATTTCTTTAGTCCTACTAAAATTTATTTCAGTAATGTTTTGTAGCTTTCAGTGCAAAGGTTTTTTTGTTTTTTTGTTTTTTGAGTCAAAGTCTCACTCTGTCACCCAGGCTGGAGTGCAGTGGCATGCTCACGGTCACCGCAGCCTGCCATGTTGGGCTCAGGTGATCCTTCTGCCTCAGTCTTCCAAGTAGCTGGAACTACAGGCACGGGTCACCACACCCAGTTAATTTTTTATTTATTTATTGTAGAGACAAGGTCTCACCAAGTTGCTCAGGCTGGTCTCGAACCCCTCTCACCTCGGCCTCCCCAAGTGCTGGGATTATAGGCTTAAGCCACCGTGCCCGGCCCAGTGTAAAGGTATTTAATGCCCTTTATTAGATTTATGTTTAAGTACTTCATATTTCTCATACCATTATAAATGGTATTATTTTTAGTGTCATTTCTAATTATTGTTAGTGCATATAAATTAATGTTTATATAGATCTTGTATCTTGCAGTGTTACTAAATTTACTTATTAGTTATAATAACTTTTCTGTATATTTTGTCAGATTTTTCTACCTAGGAATCCTGTCATCTGCAAATAAAGACACTTTTACTTCTTCCTTTTCCATTGAAATGGAAATTGATAATCTGTATGATTGGGAATTAATAGTCAGATGTTGAAATTTATGTTAACTTGGTCATTTTCCCCTTATCTAGTCAATTCACTCCTGTTTTGTTTTCTATGCCATCATATGTATACACAGATATTTCTATAAATCTACATTTATTTACTGTGTCTATACATCTTCAAAAGATGTATATGCATATCTATCTATCTATTTATAAACCTCCAAAAGGCATTATTAAATTAGAAGGGTTTTAATTTGATGCCCAAAAAAATCTCTAGAAAGTTTGGCTTTCTAAACACTTCAGAGGAATGGCTTTCCAGTCTTCCTTCTTTTTTCTCAAGTTTGATCACTGGTCAGACTGCAAAACACGAAGCTAACCTCGCCTTTCTATTTTTCTTGTACAAGTCTTCCTGTTGTACCTAGAAAATCTGGGTTATAATTCTAGACATCAGTCCCTGTCTCATACGTGCCTCCATTTTATTTTCTCTAAAATAAAGGTGTTTAATTAGGTTCTTTCTACTACTCAAGCATTCATTCATTATGTTTTTACTAAAACCAGAGCCTTACATTATCTCCTGGAGATTCAGAGTTGAAAGATGGAATTCCTCTTCTCAGGATATTTACAATCCAATAGGAAAGACAGGCATGCAAATAAAGGACAAGGTGATAATAACTTTTAAACTAGCATTAAAGGCTGGGCATGATGGCTCACATCTGTAATCCCAGTACTTTGGGAGGTGGAGGCAAGAAGATTGCCTGAGACCAGGGCAACCTGGCGGAACCTGTGGCTACAATAAATAAAAAAATTAGCCAGGCATGGTGCCGTGTACCTACAGGTCAAGCTACTTGGAAGGTTGAGGCAGAAGGATCTCCTGAGCTAGCAAGTCGAGGCTGCAGTAGTCCTGAGTGTGCCAGCCTGGGTGACAGAGACTTCAACTCCAAATAATAATAATAATAAAATAACATTACGATAATAATAGTCATGAACAGGTATTGAGTATTTACTGCATCCTAAGCATTCTTAAATGAGCTGTACATGTGTTATCTCATTTAGTTTTTGTACAACAACCCCATAAGGTATATTTACTGCCACTTTACTAATAAGTAAACAAAAGCACAGGATGGTAAAGCAACTAGTTCAAGAGTACACAGCTAGTAAGTGGCAGGTCCGACATCCTCTCTCAGGCAACTGGACACCAGAGGCTGCCTTCCTAGTCACCACTCGGCAGTACCTCCACAGTGATGACAGCAATGACACAAAGAATGTGGGGATGTTTTCAGAGATGCAGGAGGAACACCTAAATCAGAATGGCAAGGTCACAAGTGGAGAGCAGATACGGAAGCACTAGGATGCTCTCCTAATACTCCTTTACAAATTAAAAAGGCCATGATTTCTTGTAATGCTGAAAAATTTCCCTGCAATGAAGAACTGGCCTTGGTTGACTTTTCTTGTTTAAATGACAGGTCAAAACCTTTCCATTCTAGCTAATGGCTGCAGATTCAGCCAACCCAAGGATTTCTGGGAGGATAATGATGAGGTGTTGGACTTAGTCTGCCTGAGGCACTGCCTGGAGGTTTTAACTGCCAGACCATCGTTTAATAACTGGGACAGCAGGGGCATTTCAGTTATTTTTAGCCTGCCATCTTAAACCTTTTAATCAGAAGCTTCCTTAAGTGTCATGACATTCTAAAAATGCAAGCAGAAAGGAAAGAGTGAGGGTGTCTGGGTATCAGTGGATAGGCTGTTTCCAGCAGAGAGATGAACTCTGACCCATATGACATGCAGGCAACAAATAATTAGAACTTGAAGATTTAAAAGAGGGAAAAGTTAAGTGCCAGCTAAGTGCTGTTTAACTTCCCCATAATTTTTGTGGGTTTTAATGAGAGGCCAAAAAGAAAATGCAAATGTTTGCAGGTAGATGACAGTATTGTCAATGTGGGCTTACATCTCTGAGTTCTTCCTGATTGACCCTTTTATATCTTCTATTTCTCTTGTTGGTAAAAGGTGAGGCTGAGTATTCCCGGAATTTAGAACTTTTGCCTCCAATCAGTCCTGAATAATAGGCAAAGCAACTGTTCTATACACAAGATACAAAGGTTATATAGAACAGTCTCTACCCCTAAAGAAATATACTCTAGAAAGAGGCATAGAGAGAGAACAATAAAAGACAAAGCTTTCCTTCAGTAATTTACTCTTTTGTTCATTTACTAATTCATTCAAATGTTTAGTGAATGTCTACATTGCACAGGTCATTGAAACATAGGACTCAAGAAACCACCAATTCTGCTTTCAGGAAGCCCACAGTCAGATGGAGAAGAATAATGTGTAAACAGACAACTACAAGACAGTGTGAAAAGTAAAAAGCACAGTCTATGAGCACAGAGAAGAAATAACTAACCCAGCCTTGGAGTATTTAGGCTGCTTCCCAAAGGAAAAGAATTTTACTTTATAGTTCAAATGGGAGACCACTGGCTTAAGAAAGGGAGAAAACTATTCCAGAAAGAGAAAGCAGCTTGCAGAAAGGCACTTTCAGTGAACTTCCAAACAGCTTGGTAAAAGGTAGGAATGAAAGATGGAAGATGGAGTTTCTCCTACCAAGATTCATAACAATGAGAAATTAATGTAAATGAATTAACTCAATATCATTCAGTTGACCTTTGGTGGTTTTCATGAACCTAGTTTTCTATTGTTTGCATGGAAACTACTTTTTGCTTATTTTCCCTAAAGCATGCATTTCTCAAGGGTGTTTTTCTGGCTTTTCCAACTTACTATTATTATTATTATTATTATTATTATTAAAACACTGACATTACAAAAGGAGAAAAGGAAAGAAAAAAGGGAGGCTAACTTTTGGGTACCCAATGTGGACTGTGATCCTGAAGGTTTAAATAATAAGTCTTATCAAATACTCATGACTTCATTTATTCATTCATTCATGTCCTTAACCTGATACTGTCCTAGACACAGAATACAAAGGTTACATGGACAGTCTCTTCCATTTAGGGAATATACTCTAGAAAGGGGCACATATAAAACAAAACAAATATAGTTCAATAGCTATAATAATGTAAGTATGTTAAAATTATAAAGATTATTCAAACGAAGGAGGAAAGGTTAAAAGGAAGAGATATTCAAGTTGAGTTTCAATAGATAAATAGAAAGTAATCAAGCTCCTGGAAGAGTAAGGAAATGCCTTGCAGAGTGACCCCACAGACCTAGGGACAAGCATGCACAAATAAATTAAATAGTTGACTCAGCATGGTTAATTAAATAGAGAAAAATCAAGAAAAAATTAAAGTTGTAGGCAAGAGCCAGATTGTGGGAAAGGTCATATATCATGAAAAGTCATCTAGATTTTACTGTAACTTTTACAGTTACACTGGGGGAGGTGGCTAGTAATTGAATAAGATATGGAACTAGAAAGAATATAATCTTGAATAAGTGAGAAATGAATTGGAAAGTTGTCAGACTGGAGGAAGGGAAACCAACTAGAAGGCCGTTTCAATAGTCCAGTCAGAGTAGCTCTATAGTAATGGTACAAAAATCAGTAGATAACATACTCAAAAGATATTTAGTGGATGGAATTGGAAAAGCCTTTTTGGTTAACTGGATGTGATGAATGGAAAACAGAG
This sequence comes from Tarsius wallacei, assembly GCA_963574415.1. NCBI lineage: Eukaryota > Metazoa > Chordata > Mammalia > Primates > Tarsiidae > Tarsius > Tarsius wallacei. The sequence continues at coordinate 22,339 of CAUYQG010080671.1, read as the reverse complement.
TTGAGTTTAAGGATGACTTCTAAGTTTTTGACTTCAGAGACAAAGTGCTCTTTCTCTGTAATCACCTCTCACACTCCTTTTTTTTCCTCGAAAGCAACGAGATTCAGAGAAGTTAATTATTTTTCCCAATTTCATATAACTACTAGGTGGTCAGTTTGGGATTCAATCTAGATCTTGCTGACTAAAAGCATGCTTTCTGTCAGGTATTTGGTGAGATTACTGTTCTAAAGATAAGGCACAGGAGCAGTGTACAGAAAAAGTCCTAAATTATCAACCTCATGCTCTGAAAAATACAGGGAAAAATAAAAGTCACAAAAAGTGGAATAGAAAGTGAAGAGGCACCTGGAGCTGGCCCATTAATTTTATTATCTGTTTACTGTTTGGTTTCCTCTAAATTACCCACTGGTGGTCTAACAAATCTTTTCTGTTTTGATCCTCCTCATCCTTAGTTGCACATCACAGCATTAATCAATGTTACCTAGAAAACAAAATATAATTAGAAGTAACTCACACTAATTATGACTTCATTGAGTACATTGAATAATGAGAAAAGTATCTTTTTCCTGCCATAGGAAGCAGCTGTCGACTCCTCTTCTCCCTCCCCCTCCCATGACCAGAAATTTTTAACCCATGAAAGAAACCTTACTGCTCAGCTAAATGTCATTTGAAAGCTCTTTCTATCAAAATAAGAAAATGAAATAAGGGGAAACTGTAAGTTATAAATGCAGACCCTTTAAAGTTCACACATATGTCTAGGAAGCAAAATGAAATCATTAATCCATGAGGACTTCATCTATTTATCTCTCTCTTCCATCCTCATCTCATAAACACAAATTTTCTGTTACATTCCCAATACATTTGTTGGAGGAAGGGGATGAGAGATGAATTAAATGAACACCCACTCGATAATTCCTGACCTTTCCTTTAGCATGACAGTTTTATCAGTCAAGCAGAGAGATAATATGATGAGGATAAAAAGCTAATATTCTCTCCTGGTGAAAAAGAATCAATGACACTTTCACCCACAGCTTTATTGAAAAATGGATGATAATGGCTCAAGCACACCTACCAGAGTGAGCTGCTTGAAGCTACATTTAGTAAACTTCCAAGAAGATGAGATATAACTGAAATTGTAGGGAGGCCCACAAAAGAGGTGAAAGAATATTTCTTAAAACGAATGCAATAAACCCATTTCCCCCCAGCCTATTGAGAAGCAATGAAATGCCGTTTATGGAAAGAGAGAATGAAAGCTGTAAATTGTTTGAGCTCACTGCATTTCACATTGAACATTCCTGTTTGGTGATCCTAACAGTTTTAGCCCTTAGGGAAATGTGCTCCAACTTCTGGACTATAGCTACTAGATGAAGAAAAGAAAAGAAATGCAGTCACCTATAAAATTTTTATTAGGTGTAACAACTGGAGCTTTTAAAATTATGTATATTTGCAAATGACACTTCTGACCTCTAGGGGAAAAATTTAAGAACATTATTTCTTCCCTCAAGTTACCTAATTAATCTGTCTCCTAGAAGGAGTCTTAATCTTACTAGTCAGAATACGAAGCACATTCTTGAGTGAGTTATAAATAAAATTATGTGGTAACTTTCCTCTTGACGCTGAGAACTGCATAGGTCTTTCAAAGTGAAGCATTTAGAGGTTGAATCTGAGTTTGGGGGAGAGCTTTCCACATGTACTACTCTACTTAACTTTCTTTTTATGTATTCTTACGGGCATGGCTGGAGGGTTCAGATAGTCTTACCTTATCATTTTCAAAAGATATCTGTTCTCATCTTTCAATAAATTATAAGGCTAGTCTTCCTATCTCTTTTTCTAAGCTTTTCTTCCCTTGCTACTAAATTTTTTCCATGAAGAATGAATGGTCCCTGACCTCTCCTACCACCTCAAGCTCATGATATTCAATAAAGAATATCCAAAAAAAAAAAGGCTCAAAGAAGATGCAAGCTCTTCCAAAATCCTTAGGCACACAGAAATGTGCAATTGTTACCCTATGGTAAGGACCAGCTACATAATTTACAGGGCCCAATGCAAAATAAAAATGTGGGAATCCTTGTACAAAAAGTATTAAGAATTCCAAGATGGCAACAGCAGAGCTTTTAATCAACTGTGGGCCCTTCCAGGTGTGGGCCTTAGGTGATTGCATAGGTAACACATTCATGAAGCTTAACTCAGCACCTGTGGCCTTGGTCTTCACCGAGTCTCCTCCATGGGATGTGGGCTGAGGGGACGATAAAGCTATTGTTTACATCCCACTGCTATGGATTCTTTTTTATAGTAACCTAGATCTATTCCAGTGACAGGACTGAGGTTATTTCTGAGCGTGGCAAATATCATCGTGCTACCATAAAAAGCAAGTATATCTTAATTTAAATGATCCTCACACTCACATCCTTTTCCTTGCCCCTGTGTATGTACCTGGGACCCATGAGACATACATTACAACTCCTCAATAACTTCATGAATATTGCTTTGATATTGACTCCAAACACTTGTGAAATGAATAAGGACATATCTTCTACTGGAATTAGTGCATGGGTACACTCTGTACTAGGTCAACCCTATTCCATTTTCTGTCTCAAATCTTATGTTGTTCAGTTAAGTTCTTTATGTTATTTGCATACCCAATAACTACACACAATATTGTTAAATAAAAATAAATCTATTTGCCATCACCTTAAAATCTTTAACCTAATGGAGACCATTCTGTCATCAATTCCAGTCATTATTCTAACAGAGAAAATAACATTGCACTCTATACACAGACTACCACTCTACCGAGTTTATCCAAGCAACTTCTGCATTCACTTGCCTGACTGATAAGATCATGTGCCTCTTTTTCAGAAAGTTTAGTCAGTCTTCCTTTGAAACTGATGCTGCTTCTTTGTTCTCACCCAAAATGAGCTACTCCCCATAGTCTACATGCTTCCAACGATTCAGTGAGTGATCATAATACAAATACCCGTGTTCACCCATCTACGTGTTAAATTGAAGCCCAGAATAAGTAAAATTATTGCAAGACTTAATCTAAACACAGACTTTTAAAAACAGAATTGACAATTCCTGAGCCCTAGTAGTGTCCTCAGAACATAAAATATAATTTAGAAGAATATTCACTAAAATGTCCATTGGAGTACTAACATTCCTTAAATTCTTTCTATGGGGGAAAAAGTTAACTGCAGAGTCATCTTAAAATACATAAGTCTCTATGCTGCACATTTTTTGGAGCTATCAAAGTTCTCATGTTCATTATGAATCTCAGTGAAGGAACTGTCATATTTTATCTATATATTTTGCCTATCACATTTTCCAAATCAGTTTCCCCAACACCCACTTCCTCTTGGTAAAGTCCAAGATACTTGATTACATTCATCACAACCTACTTTAAGAAATGTTGACTGAAACACACTTTAGTGTTATCTGCCACAGAGCAGATCCTCAATATATCCCAGCAGGGGAAAAAAAGGATGTCAAAGAAGAACAAACAGAAAAAAACAAATACTCTCATAATATTTCATTTTTTTAATAAGGTCTTTTTCAGTTGTTCAAAATCCCTTTCTTGGGAAATTAAAACCCATTTGGAAGAAATTCCCAATAAGAAGCTTAATTGCAACATTCGTTTTCAAGCAGGCTATCTTATATCTTCAAGTAGAGCATCTGTACAATTTTTTGTCTTTTTACAAATTATGAATATTTGCAATGGTGGCATGGCTATCTTTTCTGGAAACTCTGATCTACCCTTAATGTCCATCTCTATTAACACCCTTACATTTCATTGGCCATGGTTCTTCTTCTCCCCATTCTTGGTATCACGGTCCAGCAACAAGCGTCTGGGTCTGTTATCTCGTAGTTAAAACAGGCTCCTACACAATCTTCAAAGGCTTGCTCTCTCGTCACAGCCTCATGTGTCCTCTTCTGTTTTTTTCCAACTCAAACGTCACCTCAAAGAACTTTTAGCCTTTTGTTTTCTCAGAAGCCCAAAGAGAAGGAAAAAATGTTCTTTGTATGTGCTCTTTCCAATTTTGCTTTTCTCAGCTTTTTGCTCCTCTGAGTAGTATGGAATTATTATGATTCCTTTAGTAGTAGTCATTTCCATCACTGTTTTTCTGTTGACTCTATTTAGAATACTTCCACTTAAAATGACACAGAAGTTCATACTTTCATGAATCACTTCTGCTCCAAGTACCTATCACTCATGAGTGCTGTTCTGTGCTTTCTTTAAAACCAGTGTGCATGTTTTGAGTAGATAATTTGCTTTTTCATATTAAATTTTAGAAATTTGCATAGCTTGTGACTTTCTGTTTAACCTAATTTTACGGTATCTTTTAAATAAAAATTTGAAGTAATATGATATATCAATTTTTTTCTTAATGATGATAACGTGTGTGTACATTTGCGTGTGTGTGTGTCTGCGGGTTTGTGTGTGTGTCTGTATTTTCCAGTTAGGAAAACTTTTCCTTTGTATCTCAGGATCTTAACAACATCTCCTACAGTTTCTCCAAACAATTAAATCTTTATTTCAAAATGATTTATTTTGTTATTTGGCATGAGGCAAGGAAGTATTTATGAATAGTATAAATAGTCAGTGCTCTTACACAATGTATGGGTGGTTGATCTGTTCTATGTAATGTCACAACTGCTATATTTTAAATTCTCATATATGACTATGTCTGTTTAGGGGTGTTCTGTTGTATTTGTCCATTAGTGCAAATACCACACTCTGTTAATATACAATTAGAGTATGTCATAATATCTAGTAGAAACAAGCTCTTTCCATGTTTTTGGTTCAGAATTTTAGTAAAAGCTATGAATTGTCCTTTGTTCTTTCATATTACTTTTAATATAATTTTGTCAAGTTCCCCCCTTAAAAATCTTCAGAGTTTTAAATGGAAGTGTGTTGAATGTGTGGATTTATATGAATAAAGTTGATATATTACAAATATTGAGACTTCACATGCATAAACATGATTTTTATGTACTCTCTATGTACTCGGGCATGTTTTATGCTCTTCAATAAAGTTTTATTTTCCCTAAAGTCCTTGGGTAAAGTTCTAAGCATCATATATTCTTTCTACTGAACACTCATTAGTACTAATGCTAAAAATTTTGAAAAAAAATTGTAACTTTTCTTCTGGGTTGTGGATCTGAGTTGATGGTTGAAGGAACCCACAAAAATAATGGGCAGGAAGGATGGATATAGAGTGCAAGAATGAAAACAAAAAACCCAAAAACTCAATCTGACTCTTTAAAAGAGTCTGAAAGCTAAAAATTGCAAAAACACATTTTAAAAATACTAAAAACAAGTATAAAAATAACTAATATAGATATAAATTATTTTGGATTAAGTTATTTTTATTGTAATATCTGACAAAGGCATTAATAAAAAGTATATTTTGGGCACTTAAAGAAAAGTAAAGAAATGGCTTTGACTAGAAGATATTATAAATATACAGGTTAATATGAAAAAGAATTGATAAAGGTTAGATGTGAAAGTCATCATTATAAAAAACATAAAAATTTCTAATATAGAAAACATCTTGCCAGGAAGCAATTAAAAATGGCTTATCAAAATGAAAGATAAAACTGAGAAATACACACAAGCCACCAAGTCCGACCTAGCCTTAAATTCTTAAATAAAAAATGTCATATGAGTATAGATACAACTCTTAAATAATTAAATTAAAAATTCTTTTAAAAAAAGTGTCATATGAGTACCGATATATATGAGTACAAATCCAATTGAATCTACATTCAAAAACACCTTAATGAAACTACAAGGCTGCATGTTTCAGAGAGAACGCTAACATTTAAAGAAAGAAGGGAGAAATTAAAAGCAAATAAACAACAGCTAGGATAAAAGCATACCATCTACCGGCAACAATATATGTCAGAAGAAACTGTCTCATGGGAAAATAACTCTTAACCAAAATATTTACAGTCAACTAAATTACTGTTCAAGTATATGTGTAAAATAAAGATTATAAAATACACAGAGAGAGATGTTACCATTCACAGACGTAAAGTAAAAAAGAAAAAATATTGAAGGCTATATTTTAACAAGAAGATGAAACATAGAAGGAGATGTGGGAAACATTGTGTTGATGGTGACAAATGTTACCTTCACCCAAGACGTAGATTTTGAGTTCTGATACTTGATTGCCACCAAACTAATAATTCTACAGTTAAAGCTAGCAGTTAAAGCTAGCAGTTAACCAGCAGTTAATTAGCAAATACATAGACCTTTTTTCCCCTCTCTCCTTTTTAAATCTATTTTCACGTCTCTTCAGCATTTTACATATTTAATCAATCTCTCCTAGTAAAAACTTCTTCCTGTCTTGGCATATATAGCATTAGTATCACTTCTACTATTCCACAATGACAAGGCACAGTAGAAAAGCTACACTTTTGAATTCAAATAGATATGGCTTCAAATAAATATTAAGACAATAGATACTAGTACTAATGATGAAAACATTTAAACATCTTTAGATTCCATTTTTCTATATGTCACGAAGAAAAAATAATGCCTACTTAGTATTGTTATCATGGAAATTCATTACTTCATTAAAAGAAACACTTATCGTGTGCTTGTTCTGTGCCAGGCACATTAAATGCGTAATATATACAAAGTTCAAGTTCAATGCTATGTGCATAGTAAGTATTCAATAAATTTTACATGTTGTGCTTCTTCCCTGCACTTTAAATGTCCAATCTAATCTTGATGATGCTTCTTTCTATTTTCTACGTGGAAGAATCTTATCTATGTTCAAGATATTAACTATCATTTCTATGCTAGAGGATTCTGACCCATATCTAGGTTTCCATACAACGTTTCTATGTATCTGCTATAAATGCCCACATAGACGGCTTCTCATTACTTAAAATCCCTCCATTCCCACCTCTTGGGACAGGGATTTCTGGAAATAAACCTTCCTAGTCACAGGGGACTAAAGCTTCTGGACATAAAAGGAGTCAAAACCTTTTGAGTTCATCTAAGATGATTTCTTCAAATGATCTTATTGAAAAAAAGGAGAGCCAGGCTCGGTGGCTCAGCCTGTAATCCCAGCCTTGAGAGGCTGAGGTGAGTGGATTGCCTGAGCCCACGGGTTCGAGACCCACCTGGGCAAATTGGTGAGACCTCATCTCTACAATAAATAAAAAATTAGCCGGGCATGGTGGCACACGCCTGTAGTTCCAGCTACTTGGAAGGCTGAGGCGGAAGGATCACCGGAGCCCAGCAGGTTGAGGCTCCAGTGGCCGGAAGCGGCCACTGCACTCCAGTCTGGGTGACAGAGTGAGACTCCAACTCAAAAAAAAAAAAAAAAAAGAAGAAAAAGAAAAAAAGGAGAATACGAGACAAGAAAAATAGCTCAGAGCAATCTGAGCTATGTGAGGTATGCAAAATTGTTATAGGTCTAAAGAGACCTGAGTATGGAACTTCAGTCACACCCTGGGGGCAATTGTTTAAAGACATTTTGTTACTGACTAGCCGCCTCACCCATTATCTTCATATTCCTTGGATTTATGATACAAAGAACAATGTATAACCAATCAGTAGCTTATGTTATTTTATTGTGAATTATTGGTAAACAATTTAAGCACCGCCTCTTCCCCTTCCCCACCTTAAAAATCCACCTATAGCTGCTGCTAATGGAGTCTAATCTCAGGGTAATTTGAATCTATGCTCCCAGATGGCCATCCACAAGCTTTAGTTGAAATAAACTTTATACTTAATTTTTAAAAATTTGAAATTCAAAAATTGTTGAATGCACACATCTCTCTAGAAGAAAGCTTATTACATAAACTATTTACCCCAGTGTCTGAAACACAGACACTAGAACTATGTTTGTTCACAGTTTTTCTTCTCAGATAAAACTGTCTTCATCCCCCGGTTTCTTTGTTTCTATCATCAGCACCATGGTTTCAGGAGTAAAACTTTGATGTTATATATAAGACTTTTTTCCTTTTGCCATAAGCAATCAGTCACCGGGTCCTATTACTTCTTTTATCGCCACAAATGTTCTCTGAATTCACAACTTTCCCTGTGATTTATACTAGAACTTCATGTGTTACCTGCTGAATTAACTTGTTTTCTCCTTCATCTTTCAATTTCTTCAAATTTTTTGTTTGTTGGTTTATTCGTTGATTGGTTTGTTTTACGTGGTCTCCCACCTTGCCCAGACTCAGCATTGACCGTCTCCTTTCACTTGCTAATTTGCCAGGGATGCAAAAATAAGTAAGTTACTTAATGAATTCATATACTTTCATAGAAAACAGAAAAATTATCAGATAAATGAGAATAATGTATCATAAGTGCTAAAACCAAGATATAACTCAAGTACTATGAAAGTATATAGCCCAATGAAAGAGACAAAGTCATGTAGAAAATAATTCCAATGCACTGCATTTTAAAACTCTACTAGTTATAACAGATATATTGAAGTAAAAGTATTATATAGAAGCTCATTAACACATCAGTATTAATTAATGAAAGTTTTAGTCATAGAATATTCCTAAAGACATGTTGAAATTTCCTAGTTTTGTGAAAAAAATATTATGAGAAAAGTTGTATAATTGTTTTTCACAGCATGTTTGCATAATATACAGAATTTTTTTTGTATAGTTTTCTCTACATCTTCCTTGAAAGAGTCAAGAGAAAAGCAGCAACAAGAACTTTTTGCCGAATATTCACTTTTCATCACTTTTCATGTATTATTTGTCATCCTTCAGAGCAGGCAGCACCATTTCTCACTCTGAGAAAACCAAGATTCAGAAAGAAGTCAGTTTCCCAAGATCACAGTGCTAGTAAGTGATAGACAATATTTAAACATCGCATATTACATATAACTTTATTCCAATTCTAGGTGAGCATTACTCAACTACAGCACTATTGATATGTTTGTGGTAGGGGCCTGTTCAGGGTACTCTTAAGATTTTTCACAACATACTTGTAGATGCTAGCTGCATGTCCCAGTTTGTAACAACCAAAAATATTTCCAGGCATTAACAAATGTCTCCCAGAAAGACAAATATGTCCCCAGTTGAAAACTACTGTTCTAGGTAAAGAAATTGTTTATCAGAAGTGATTTATATTACAACACTCACATATACTCTTAAAACAATTCTCATCTTACTCAAGATGTGTATTTTTAAGGACACATATCAAACACAACAAAATTGATGTTCATAGTGGGAGTGGAGGTCAGAAATAAGAGGAAAAAGTGAAATAAAATAAAATTTAAAAGAGGCCTTGACTAGACAAATAAAATTAATATGCTATGAACTAAAAAGAAGAAACACCACTTTGTACCTCAGTTTTATATTTAAAAAATATAAAAGAAATGAATATGCTCAATACAGGATATGTGCCCAGTTTGTCCTAGATTTTAAGCCCATAGTCCTTTCCATTTTGAAAAGTCAACTTACTAAAATATTTTTTATTGTTCTATGGTTTCTAAAGTTTTCACTGGTTAGCATTTCTTTGGCTGATGAGATTATCATCCCATGCATCTACACCATCTGTGTCTAGCCATATTTATAAGACAGTATCAAGAAGGTCAATATGCTACCATTTTAAAAGGCACTTGGTTTGGAAGCCCTACCTATAACTTACTTTCTTTCTTTCTTTCTTTCTTTCTTTCTTTCTTTCTTTCTTTCTTTCTTTCTTTTTATGGGGGAGGGGGCTTTGAACAAGTCATTTAACGTCTCGAAAGTGATTGACTATGAAGAGATGCTTTCCCAGTCTTTTTCTTTGAAATATTTTTACATCCAGAAACAGAATCCTACAAAAACCTACTAAAAAATCCTTAACATTTGCACACACATTGACTAATACATAAGCACACATTAGTAGACCAGTACTCAAGAAAGTCTTTAGGACATAAAATAAAATGCATGTGTTTTCATCCTAGAAGTTAAGAGGTCCAAACAAGAGAATGACTGAAGGACATTTTAAAAATATAAATAAGATTTATCTTAAATCCTTTTCAAGGTGACTCTTGTTGTTTAAAAGAATTTCAGGGTCTCCAAAATATTTGTTGGTATTAACTTACTTAGTGAAGTATTAATTGATTTGCTTGGTCAACAATGAGTAACTGCCAAGTTCCAAGCACTATTGTAGGTACTAGGGAATCTAACTTTGTGTAGACACTGTCTTCATGGAGTTTACTGTCCAACAGAAAAGGAAGGACTAATACAATACAAAGAACAAACATAGTTAATGATACTGTTATACATGCTATGGACAGGGTTTTAGAAGAATATAAAAGAATGTTTTACCAAGGATTAATGACATCAGGGAAAATCTTCTCTATAAATGTGGTTTTTAAATTGAGGATAGAAGTGTTAGTATAAAAGAAAGTCATATAGCTAAAGATGTTAGAAAATATTGTAAAGAAAATTGGAAACAAATTCTTTTAAGAAAAGTATTTACATGATCAAATTAATATTGTTCAAACACTTTGGCTGCTGTGTGAAGAGTGAACACTATGAGTGTCTTGTAGAAGATAAGAATAAATGTGCAGAGATAGCTATAGATTTCCAGTTAAGAGATGATAGTACACATGGTAACATGTGTAACAATGGTAACATTGTAGAAGATAAGAAGATCACTGACTTAAAATACCCATAGGAAATGAAATTTACTTGACCAGCATTAATTAGATTTAAAATCAAGAGGAAGAGAAAAATTTAAAATCCCAGGTTTCTTTCTTGGCATTTGGGTTGGTCATTCCATGAGATAGACAAGACTGGGTGAAGATAAGTGTATTGGGAATACCAAGTTGGTTCCTAGGAAGCAGAAACATATCAAATCCAGCTTAAGTGTATTTCTCGAACTAAAGGACTTATAAACTTGTTACCCTCCCCCACAGTAAACCTGATATTGAACACAGCTCTACCCTCCTCACATTGAATATGGTACTCCACTTCAACATCCTGCAATTCCACCTCTAGCTCTTCTAACATAGACAGACCTAGTTGTTCCTTGTCTTTTTTCTCTATACTCCCTTTGTCTACTTATCTCAGCATAGCCAAGGCTGCCTCTCCCTTGTGTGGTAACCTGCACATTCCTGTCCAATAAGCCAATCTTTTTCTTCCTATCAAATACTATTTAATGTTAGCTTTGCTAAGACTATCTCTCCTTTCTGCAAGTTTCACTCATCTCCGTGAAGAAATATTTACAATATTTTCCAACAGGTATAAATATTCAGAGAGTTGGGGGAAAAAAAATAAGTCAGCAAAGTCCAATACAAGTATTGCTTGGCTGTTGAAGCAGATGAGTCACACAGTTCTTAAGTTAAAATATTTTTTAATATGGCAGTCTCATAGTGGGGATGAGACATGATCATTTATATAGAATGTTACTACTTTGGGAAAATCACAATTACCACTGACATCTCTCTGAAAAATGGCTTCTCTTGGGCCAAATATTAACTCTAGTGGAACAGATCTTCAACAGCAGTAAGTTCCTTCTTATAATGAGATCTCAACTTCAGCTTTCCAGCTAAGTCTTACAGATTTCTATTATACATGAACCACTGAGTTAGTGCCTGCTTTGCCCATAAGCCTGTCACCAATTCAAGCAGGATTACTTTTTCAAACTTTAAAAAAATCTAATTTGTTTTAAAGTTGTTTCATTTTTTCCATAATAGAAAGATTTCTCTCATTAAAAAATGATTCCTGTTGCAATCAAGTTCACTGCTAAACAAAATATCCAATTAGAGATGCATGATTGAATGATATTGAAGGTTGAATTTCCTCTCACTTCTAAGTAGATGAGAATCCTAATTGTGGTTAGTCTGACTTTATCCTACCAGTTTAAATCTGTTTTTTTTTTTCTTCAAATGTAGTACAGTTCATGCGAATTAGGTAGTAGTATAATGTAAATACATTTTTTATTTCTATTTGGTGAATTGAGTATATTTATAGATGTCTGAGGGCATTAATATATACATAGGCAAATGCCAAACAGTGATTACAACCCAGAAGAGAAAAGAAAAAAGATATATTGGTTAATAAACAGGTATCAAATAAAATGTTAGTTTCATGGCCCATGATTTGATTATAGGGTTAGCATGTAAAAATAATGATAAAGCATTTAGACACATGTAGACACTAAAGAAGACGTAAATCACTTGCAAGTCTACAAAAAAGGTATTTTTCTTGCTAAAATGCAGTTCTCATTTTCAGGGAATATTACCCAGAATATAGGCCTAAAAATGGATATATCCCTGACCCTGAGTGGCAAAAAGGAGAGCCAATGGCAAGTAAAGGGTATGAAGAATTTATATTTAACACATTTTACCTCATTTAACACCTAATCTAAGAAACTCTTTATCTAACATTTCTCCGCATGTACAGTTTCTTTCACCTCTCAGAACAAAATACGCTTTTAACTTGAAAACACAAGTTAACACACAAATAAAAACTTCTTTATTAAGTCCTCAACCAACCTCCCCAACTCATTCTTTCTCTTCAAAATTAAGCATATTTCTTACTTCTTACTTTCTCATCCATGAACTTCTCAACCTACATCAAACCCATTTCATCACTATTGATACTATTTTGATCCAAGAGTCTTGTGACTAAAGTGAACATATTTCTTATTATCCAATCCAGGATGCTTTTGAGAGTGATAAGGGACCTATTAATAATAAAGCATTATCTGGGACCATCCTAAACAAACAGGGCATATGGCTATGACACACATGACCTTCTAGCAATAAAATCTAATGAACTGATTACTCCTTGATCTTTATGCAAATATTGGTTTTATTGGTTGTTCCTGCCTTTTCATAACACTATCCTCTTTTATGTTATGAGACACTCCATCCTCCCAATCATTTTGTTGTCCCCCAACCCCTGCCTCTAGTGTTCTTTACATGTTCTTTTTTTCTCTTTTTATTTCTTCAATGTTTGTGTTCAAAAAGTATCGGTCCTGGACAATTTCTCTTCTCACAGCATGAAAACTGTTGAGTATTATCACTCACTCTCATTATTTCAATATTAATCTATCCCAATAACTCCTATTATTATGTTTTCAGCCTTATCTTCTCCTCTGAACTCCAGAATCATATCCAGACCTCCAGTTGGCATATACTTTTGGATAAACTACAAACATATCAAAATTAGTTGATTAATATCTAGTCATCTTCCACCCAAAAAACGTATTGTACTATGTTTTAGAGTTTGATGAACACTATTATTCATTTGCTCATAATATCAAGTGATAAATGTGAATGACAGCTATATTAGTAACTCTAGCTGCTGTTAAAAAGATACGACTCAAAATCTTAAAGACTTAACATACATACACACACTCACACAAAACCTATGAATTTCTCATTCACATGATAGTTCATTGTGGATCCGTGGAGTTTCTACTCATACAGCCATTCAGGGATGCAAGCTACTTTCATTTAGTGGATCTTCCACGTTTGAAATGTGGTGTCAAGATCATTTTTACATCATCTAGCCAAATAACTGGGGATTAAAGAGGTCTTGGAGAAGGCATATCCTCTTTAATTCCCTTGCTCACAAATCATTTATGCTTATATTCCATTAGCAAGAATGTTTCATGTGGCTCCATTCAAATGCAGGGTAATTAAATATTAATTAACTTTATCAAGGAAAAAGAAACTGGCTTGATAATCATCTAGCTAGTTTTTACCACCCATCTTACTCTTCCTCTTCTTCCTCACCTCCTACCTAATCACTAACTTAGTTCTGCTCATTCTTCCTCTCTAAAAATTTATATATGCTGTTTCCTATTCTACACTGGCAATTCTTTACCTAAGAATCTCAAAAATCTTACCATGATTTTGCAATTGCCCATGCTTTGCTTTTCACAGTTCTTTTAAATCTGAAATGATCAGAAAGGCCGTTATTTTAAAGTTTGAATTGATAATATCTCTAGCTGCTTAGAATCCTGAGACCTTAAAATAAAACTCAAACTTCTCATTCTGGAGTAATATATACATATTATGGTCACTGCCCAAAAATCCCATCACATTTCTTACAGCATGTTCCATGAAAGTTCTCAAGCCAGTCCAACATTCCTTAAGACTGTCATTCTACGTCTATGAACATATTAATCTCTCTCCATCTCTTTAAACTGTTAGCTACTATGCATCCCTCCATTCTAAAACTAGGTGTCAGTTTCTTCAGGAAAGCATCCCTGACTTCTTCCTTATGAATGCCCAAGTTAGACCTCCCCATCACTCACTGTTGCTATACAAATACTTGCTTCTATATAAAGTATACAATCTCACTAAATGTAATTTTTTAACTCCTTATTTATCTACTCCTGCCTTAGAGTAATAAATGTAAAAGAGATATTACATACAAATTATATCAATTAATCATTGAGAAGAAGCAAAAATCAATTGAACCTTTGGACAATTCAACTCAATAGAATACAATTCAAATTATCTCTGTCTCCACTGAAATTCAAATGGAAGATCTAAATTACCTATGAGAAAAGAACACAAAGAACTAATATATGTGTAATGTAATTGAATAAAATGAATGATGGTAAAATAGTATCTTTAATGTATGCTCAGTAATTTTTCTAACTTCTTCATAACTAAATCTTTTTGAAATATTATCCTTGTATATATTTTTCCATTTTCTTTGCTGTCTATACTTGTATAGGTTCTTATCACCTGTCTTCTGAATTTATTCTTTTAACTGGTCTCTCTGCCTTCTTTTTGCCATGAATGAGTCCAATGTATTCATTACTGCCAGCTAAAACTCTCAAAGCCTTCATTTGAATATTGTCACTATCACCTCATCCTAGTAAGAAATCGTTATTGTTTACCAAAAGGAAAATTTCTCAAGAAACAAAACTATTACAGGCTAGTAATTTAATGGTTTCCAAAATTTGACCCTGTTCATCTCTTGTATTCATAACTTTCATTATTTAGCAGCATGAAGGTGACTCTTGATAAAGTAAAGAATGCTCTGTTTTCCTGAACCAATATACAATTTTATCCTCACTTCTGCTAAATTCCATTGTTTGTATAATCTGTGAACTTTACCATGCAATACCGTCTGCTTTACTTCATTAAAATCTATTGCACTTAAGAATAAGTTTCCTAAAGTAGAAAATCCTGATTCATTTTTTATGTCTAAAGAATTTGGCACATAAACTGTGCAAACACGTTGTCAAAAAAAAAAAAAGACCCCACAAAAAGCCAGGTACAGTGGCTCACACCTGTAATCCCAGCACTTTGGGAGGCAGAGGTGCCTGAGGCCAGGAGTTCAAGACCAGCCTGAGCAACATAGCGAGTCCTCGTTTCTAACATAAATCAAAAAACATTAGTCAAGTGTGGTAGCACGCACCTGTAGTTCCAGCTACTTGGAAGGCTGAGGTGGAAAGATTGATTGAGCCCAGCAGGTAGAGTCTGCAGTAGCCCTGAGCGTGGGCATGCCATTGCACTCCAGCCTGGGAGACAGAGTGAGACTCTGACTCAAAAAACAAAAAACAAAACAAAACCAACCTGAAAAATGCCTTATTATTTTTAAAGCCTGGTATTGATTATTTTACGGAGTCATAGAGACATGGATGGTGCTATATATATACTAATTTTATTTAATTCAACAAGAACAATCCATGTAACAATTGCTTTAAAAACTAGCTCAATTTACAATGTACATCCTATAACCAACTCTTTGTGGAACATCAGGAGTCTAGAAAACAGCATGGAATTTTTTCTTAGATTCTTCCCAAACCCCAGATTTTATATTTCTACTTGCCTCAAGTTTAAAAAATGTTTTTCTTTGTTTATTGATATCATATTCTCATCTAAATATAAATTTTTCATATGTATTCAACAATTTTTATTGAGCATTGACTATCTGCTAAATATATAAAACAAAATCATTTTTTGAGAAACTAGTATGTGTACTAAAGAACAAGGACAGCATATACAAAAATTCAGAAACAACAAACTTGTGTTGTATTGACTTTGTACCTAGTTCTAGGTAACTGTCCTCCGTAAATTTGTACCTATCCACCAAGCATAGTCTGGACTTCAGCACCTCAGTTGTATGTTCTCCATTCAGACTAAGATTACTTTTGTTTCAGATACCTCATGGAATATTGAGCATACTACTCTTACGGAATTAATCACTCCATGTTACCAATATAACTTGTTCCTTCCCCATGAGAATGCAGGCTTCATGAGACAGAGGCTAGGAATCAGAAACAAGAAATGCTTATTTAATCAACATATACATTTGTCTTGGTGTCAATATTGTGGTGTGACATTCACATCTTTCTTCAGGAGGACACACTTATTCTCTATCTTCTGTGACTACCAGGTGTTTATCACAGCAGTGTCCCTTGCCACAAATGCATACAACTATAAATGTGCATGTCATCTACTTCTTGCAAGAAGAAACACAACCTAAGACATGCTTTCCCCAAGGTGTTTTGAATCTAGTTGAAAAGGCATACTGAAAAACAAACAACAACAAACCCTTTGCAGAGAAAGAAGTACAAAAAAACAGATTAGCAGTTTAAATAATATAGACATACATTGCCACCAGCAACCTCGACCTCTCCAAAGGCAGAGTCACTGTACACCCTTGCAAGCCCCAAGAAGCCTAAGGACTAACTTTACTGGTGTCCCCACTTCCAGCAAAGCTGTACAACAGCCTTCACAAGCAACCATTGCCTAGGTCACAGAGGTACTTGCAGATAACACTGATATTGATTACAGCTGAGCTGAAGACTACGCTACTGAACCCACTCAGAACCAAAATTAAAACACCCTACCCAACTGACACTACAGGACATATCTGTAGGAAAAAGGTTTTCCCCACAAAAATTACTCCATAAAATTGGAAGTAACTGTTCCTTCAGCTGCACAGTTATTAATATAAGAATACAAGAAACATAAGAAAGCATGACACCTTAAAAGAAACACCGTAATTCTTCAGTAACAAACTGAGAAGAAAAGAAAGTACATGAAACTCCTGAAAAGGAATGTAAAATAATGATCTCAAGGAAACTCAGCAAGACACAAGAGTACACAGATAGACAACTTAATGAAATCAGGAAAACAATTTGTGTTCAGAATGATAAATTCAATAAAGAAATAAATATAATAAAAAGAATCAAATAAGAATTCTAAAACTGAAGCATTCAATTAGTGAAATAAAAAATAAGATTGTAAGCTTCAACAACAGACTAAATCAAACTGAATAAAAAGCCTTCTAAACTTGAAGAAAAAAATACTAATAACCCAGTCAGATAAAAAAAAAGCATTAAAAAATCAAGTGGGACACTGTTTTAGGTGTACAAATACTCACATTATGGAAATTTCAAAAAAGGAAGATATAGGATAGGGCATAGAATACCTATTTAATAATAGCTGAAAACTTTCCAAGTTTTGGAGAGATATAGACATCCAGATACAGGAAGCTCAAATATCTTTAAATATATTTTATCCCAAATGTCCTCTTGATGCACATTATAGTCAAACTGTCAAAAGTCAAAAAGAAGAAAGAAAGAGACAGAGACAGAGACAGAGAGAAGGAAGGAGGAAGTAAAGAAGGGAGGGACGGAGGGAGGGAGGGAGGGAGAGAATGAATTCTGGAAATGTCAACATGACAGGACTCTGAGATGGAAACAACAAGAGAAAAGTGACAAGTCTCATATAAGGAAATCACAACCAGATAAACAGCAGATTTCTCATCAAAAACTTTACAAGCCAAAAGAGAATGGGATGATAAATTCAAAGTAATGAAACAAACAAATAATTCTGGCAAGCATGTTATAGTCAGCGCTTATTTTTCCAAAATTAAGGAGAAATAGCCTTTCCAAGACAAGCAAAAACTAAAGAAATTCCTCACCATTAGACTAACCATGTAAGAACTGCTTAAGAGAATACTACATTTGGAGGTATAAAGTAGAAATCTATTATGATGAAAACATGTGAAATTACTAAATTCACTGGTAGTACAAATACACTCATGAGAAAGACAAATATTATGACTATAGAAAACCACCAAATCACAAATGTAAACAGTAAAGGATGAGGACCAAAACAAAGAATATAGAAGACAACCAGAAGCAATGAATAAAATGAAAGAGGTAGGCTCTAAACTATAAATAGCAACTTTGAGTGTAAATGGTTTAAATTATCAAAATAAAAAATATAGACCAGCTTAATGGACAGGAAGATAAACACTCAACTATATGCTGCCTACAAAAACTTTATTTTACCTGTACAGACACACATAGACTAAAAGTGAAGAAAAGGAAATCAAAATTCTATGCAAATAGTAGCCAAAAGTGTATAGAATCAACTATATTTAAATCAGATAAAATAGACTTTCAATAAAAAAAAATTAAAAAATAAAAAGCAACAAATAAGGTCTTTATGTAATGATAAATGAATCATTTTCAGCCAGAGTTAAAGTAATTGTATGCACCCAACACCAGAGCACCCAGATATATAAAGCAAATATTATTAGAACTAAAAAGAGACAAAACAAATATTCCAATACAATATCCCATTTTCAGCATTGAACCTCAATGCTGACATCATCAAGACAGAAAATTTAAAAAAAAAAGGGGATTTAAACTGCATTATTGATCAAATGGACCTAACAGACATTTCTAAAATCTCTTATCCTGCAGCTGCAGAAAGAGATTTTAGAAATGTCTGTTAGGTCCATTTGGTCAATAATGCAGTTTAGGAAAGATCATATGTTAGAGCATAAAACAAGTTTCAACAATGTTTTAAAAATCAAAATCATGTCAAGTTTCTTTTCAAACCACAAAAGAATAAAATTAGAAATCAATAACAAGAAGAACTGTGGAAACTGCACAAATACATTGAAATTAAACAACATGCTCCTGAATGACCAATGGGTCAATACAATTTATTTAAAAGTTAAAAATAAAAGAAATTACTGCAGCAAATAAAAATAGAAATACAACATACCAAATCTATGAGATACAACAAAATCAGTACTAAGAGGAAAGTTTATAACAATAAATGGCTACACAAATAAAACAGTAATATTTCAAATAAATAACATCAGAAAACTAGAAAAGCAAAAACACATCAAACCCAAAATTAGATGGAAATGAATAATAAAGATAAGAAAAGAAATAAAGGAAATTGAAAAAATGCAAAAGATAAAAAATTGTGTTTTTCTAAAAGAACAAAATTGACAAACTAAAGAGAGAGAGAGCTCAAATTAAAAAAAAAAAAAAAAATTGGCCGGGCTCGGTGGCTCAGCCTGGAATCCAGTGCTTTGGGAGGCTGAGGTGAGTGGATAGCCTGAGCCCGCGGGTTCGAGACCAGCCTGGGCAACTTGGCGAGACCTCATCTCTACAATAAATCAAAAAATTAGCCGGGCGTGGTAGCGCGCGCCTGTAGTTCCAGCTACTAGGAAGGCTGAGACAGAAGGATCGCCAGAGCCCAGCAGGTTGAGGCTGCAGTGGCCGAGAGCGGCCACTGCACTCCAGTCTGGGTGACAGTGAGACTCCAACTCAAAAAAAAAATTTTTTTTTAAATCAGAAATGAAAAAGTAGACATTACAACTTATACCACAGAAAGTCAAAAAAATCATTAGAGACTATTTTAAGCAACTATATGTCTACAAATTGAAATCCCTAGAGGGAATAAACAAATTTCTGGATACATCCAACCTACCAAGATTAAATCAAGAAGAAACAGAAATCTGAGCAGATCAATAATGAGTTATGACTGGATGGCTTTACTGCTGAATTGTACCAAACTTTTAAAGAAAAACTAACACCATCTCCTCTCAATCTGTTTCAAAAAATGTTAGAGAGGATTTTTTCTTTCTTATTCTACAAGGCAAGCATTACCTGGATACCAACACCAGACAATAGATAAAACAAAAAAGGAAAACTAGATGCCAATACTCCCAGTGAACAAAGATGCAAACATTCTCAACAAAATTATAGCAAACCAAATATAACAACACATCAAAAAGATTATGCACTATGATTAAATGGGATTTATCCCAAGTATGCAAGGATGATTCATGATATGCAAATCAATAAATGTAACACATCTCATTAACAGAATGAAGGACAAAAAACTATCTCAGTGAAGGCAGAAAAAGTATGGAATAAAATTCAACATCCCTACATAATAAAACTGTCAATGAATTAGTTATTAAAATAATTTATCTTAATACAGTAAAGGCAATATATGACAAACCCACAGCTAACATCAAACCCAACGAGAAAAAGCTGAAAGCTTTCCCTCTAAGAACTGAAACAAGACAAAGATGTCCACTTTCACCACTTTTATTCAGCATCATACCATAAATCCTAGACAGAGCTATTAAGCAAGAGAAAGAAATAAAAGGCATTCAAACTGGAAAGGAAGAAGTAAATTTGTTCTTCTTTATAGAATATAAATTCTTATGTATAAAAAAAAACTTAACGACTATACCAGAAAACTATTAGAAGTAATAAACAAATTCTGTAGGTTGCAGGATATTAATCAATGTACAAATATCAATAGCATTTCTATAGCACCCATAACAAACTAGCCAAAAAAAAGAAATTATGATAGCAATTGCATTTACAGTGGCTAAATAAAAATAAGTACAACATCTAGGAATAAATTTAACAAAGGGGATGAAAGGTCTTTACAATAAAAACTATGGAACATTGATAAAAGAAATTGAAGAGAACACAAGCAAATTAAAAGACATCCTACGCTCATGGGTTAGAGAATTAATGTTGAAATTGCCATACTACCCAGAGTGATACACAGATTTAATGCAGCCCTTATCAAATGCCAATGACATTTTTCACAGAAAAGAGGAAAATATAATTCTAAAATTTGTATGAAACCACAAGAAACTTTGAATAACTGAAACAATCCAGAGCAAAAATTAAAAAGCTGGAGGCATCAAACTACCTGATTTTAAAATATTTTACAAGGCTACAGATAGATTGAAGATTTAAATGTAAGACTCAAAATTACAAAATTATTAAAGGAAAACTAAGGGGAAATGCTTTGTCCAAAATATTGGTCATAGGTAAGACTTCAAAAGCACATACAACAAAATCAAAAATAGATAAATAAACTTGTATCAAACCAAAAAGATTCTATACAGTAAAGAAAACAATCAACAACCTGTAGAATGGGAACAATATTTGCAAACCGACCAGGGATTAATATCTAGAATATACAAGGAATTCAAACAGTTCATTTTCCCAAAAAAAGCCAAATAATTTTATTTTTTAAATGGGCAAAGGATCTGAATAGACATTTCTCAAAAAAAAAAGATGACATGTATATGAAAAAATGTTCAACATCACTAGTCATCAGGGAAAAGCACATCAAAACCATAATGCAATATCGTTTCTCCTCAGTTAGAATGTTTGTTATCCACAAAACTAAAAATAGCAGATGCTGGCAAGGATATAGAGAAAAGGAATCTCTTCTACACTGTTGGTGGTAATCTAGACTAGTACAGCCATTGTGGAAAGCAATATGAAGGCTCCTCAACAAACTGAAACTAAAATACTATATAATTCAGCAACCCCACTACTATTTACCCAAAGGAAAAGACGTCAGTATTTAGAGGAGATACTTGCACTCACATGTTTATTGCAGCATTAGTCACAATAGCCAAGATATAAAAATCAACCTGTTTCCATCAACAATAAATGGATAGAAAGAAAATGTGATATATATTCAATCATAATAAAGGATGAATCCTGTCATTCACAGCAGTATGGACAATACGGTAAGCAAAATAAATCAGGCATAGAAAAACAAATATTGCATGTTCTCGCTCATGTGAGGGAGCTAAAATGTTGGGCTCACAGGAGGAGAGTAGAATTGTGATTATTAGAGACTGGGAAAGGTAGTGGGAAGGTGAGGAAAAGTAGAGGTTAGTTAACAAATACAAAAATCACTGCTAGGTAAGAGGAATAAGTTCTAGTGTTCTATAGCACTGTAGCATGACTATAGTTAATAACAATTTATTGTATATTTTCAAAGAACTAGAAGAGAGGATTTTTAATGTTCCCAACACAAAGAAATGATAAGTGTTCGAGGTGATGGATATACTGGTTACTCTGATTTGATCATTACTCATTGTATACATGTATCAAAATATCACTCTGTACCTATAAATATGTACAATTACTGCTTGTCAATTAAAAATTTTAAAATGGCTCAGCCTGTAATCCCGCGCCTTTGGGAGGCTGAGGTGAGTGGATTGCCTGAGCCCGCGGGTTCGAGACCCGCCTGGGCAAGCAAGACCTCATCTCTACAATAAATCAAAAAATTATCCGGGCGTGGTAGCACGGGCC
>CAUYQG010080670.1:0-56081 GCA_963574415.1 Tarsius wallacei | reverse complement strand
TTCAGTGGAGAGTTGAGTGTGGAAACCAACTTTAGCAGATTTTAGTGTCAATGGAAGTGAAGACCGTGAATATAGATTTAAACTTAGCTATAAGGGGAGGAAGAAAGCTAGGGAAATTGACGAAAGGTCAAGGATCCAGGAAGGTTTTTAAAAATTGTTTTCTATAAGATGGAATAATAGCCTAAGCAACATAGCGAGGCATCATCTCAATTAAAAACTCAAAAAATTAGCCAGACATGGGTGAATGCGTGCACCTGTAGTCCCGCTACTTGGAAGGCTGAGATGAAAGGATCACCTAAGTTCAGGAGGTCAAGTCTGCGGTGAGCCTTGATTGTGCCACTGCACTACATTCTGGGCGACAAAGTGAAACCTATGACTCAAAATATATGTAGAGAGAGAGAATAGATTTGAGCATGAGAATATGCTAGTAGGAAAGAGTCAGTAGAGTAAAAATTTAAATATTTAGGGAAAGTGAGGAAGGTTCTTGAAGGAAAGTAAAAGGAGCAAGACCTGTGAACAAGAATGAATTCTTCTTTGGATGAAGGGTCGGCACCTTCTCCAGGTCAGGAGAGAAGAAGGAAAGGATGGAAAGATGTAAAAGAAAACACTGTGAGTAGAAGATGGGGAAGGAGGAAATTCCCTTTTAATAGATTGCGTTTTCCTTTTTAATTTGGAGGCAAAGTGAGAGCAAGAAAGAAGAGGTAGAGAAAGGAGTTTGATAAAAGAGGAGAAGGTTTAGAATAGTCATTGTGGTGTGCGATGAGAAATAAAAGTTAACTTGGAACAATGACAGAAAAGAATGTGTTGATATACTGAGAGCCCCAATGAGGTTAGAGACCACGCATGGTAAGGAAAAGGCAGGTGCAGAGAAAAGAAGGTGAGGTCAATCCAGATTCAAGGGAGTACAGGGTTATCTTTATCCCTGGTCCTTTGACTAAGACCCCCTCACGCATATTCTACAGCTGTTGTATACTGAGCAGAAAATAATTGCCCTAGTTTTCTCCAAGATTAAGCTAAATCCACAGCTCTTGCTGCATCCTTGCTAGTTCCCAGCACCTGTCAGAACCACTCCAGCAACCAGGCAGTACCTGAAGGATGATCAAAAGAAACTTTAGGACACTCTCCCAAAGCTCTGTGGAGTGTGGTAGTGCACTTACGGGGGCAGAAATTACATGTTCTGGAATGGCCTGGGGTAAGGAGCTTGCTGATGCTGCCTCCCAGTGCCATCCCAGTCCCTTGACATAAGGAGGGTTGGAGAGCTGAAGAGGCATGCTTCCATCAAGGCAGGAGGTAGAAGGCGTGCTCCAAGAAATGCTGAGACTGTGTCGCAGTTTTGTATCTAGTGCAAAATGTTGGGCATGGAGGAAGGATCTGAAGGCACATAGAGGGCCTTCATTTGAGCGCAGGCTGAGGTTCTTCCTAAGTGGAATCAGTGTAAAACTAGTTTGGGACCTGGACAGCAGTTCAGAGTCCGGGGGTAAATTCTTCCTTCCAAGTGTTCAGTCCTCAGTAGTGGTGTCAGAGGGAGAGGAGATGATTAGTTAGGTACAAAATTCCTTCCTCCTAACTGCAATAGGCAATAGCCTTCAGGGCTTGGAGGAATCCAACTAAACTCATTTTGCATTATTTACTATAGTCAAGGCAGAACTTGTTGAAGGGTTGGATGATTGATTTATAAGAAATAATATGCTACTTATGTCCAATCCAGAGAAGGGGAGGGAGAGAGGGAGAGAGGGAGGAGGGAGAGGGAGAGGGAGGGCGAGGGCAAGGGCGAGGGCGAGGGCGAGGGCGAGGGCGAGGGTGAGGGCAAGAGCAAACTGTTTCTCAGAGTTGGGAGTTACCGCTCTATACTTTCTTTCCCTTAATATCTCCTGCACACCGACATTTCATACACTGTTCTTGGGTGAGGTGTGGCTACAATCAGTGTTTAACAAACACTTAATGAACAAGGTGTGTTGTATTCTGGCTCTGAGTAGGAAAAAAAAAAGGAACTCCCAGTCAAACGGAGAAGACGTAAGTTGAGCACTTCAATCATTCAGAGATGAGCACAGATGAAATGTGCCTGGAAAGATGAGGGCAAGTGAACGCCCTGAAGATGGTGTGCAGTTGCTAAGTGGTGAGTGTAGAGTGCTGATCAGAGGAAGCTGATGGGCCAGGCTCGGTGGCTCAGCCTATAATCCCAGCACTTTGGGAGGCTGAGGTGAGAGGATTGCCTGAATCTGCGGGTTCGAGACCAGCCTGGGCAACTTGGCGAGGCCTTGTCTCTATCTACAATTAAAAAAAATTAGACAGGCGTGGTAGCGTGTTCCTGTAGTTCCAGCTATTTAGAAGACTGAGACGGAAGGATCACCGGAGCCCAGCAGGTCGACGATGGGGTAGCCATGAGTGTGCCACTGCACTCCAGCCTGGGCAACGGAGTGAGACTCCAACTCAAGAAAAAGAAAAGAAAACTGATGGAAAGTAAAGGATGTTGAACTTCATTTCGAAGGATGAAGTGTCTAACACAAGAAGCGGGGGAAAAGCATTCTTCAATTGGCTTCAGTTTACAAGGGAGGAAGGAAAAACATAAAAATCCCTCATCCTCAGAGAGGAAACCCTGAACAAATGCATCACACCCCTGGTTTCTTTCTTGTCCAGAGTTAGGACTTTCCTTCTTCCTGCTCCATTGCACTCAGAGGTCCTAAACCAAAACTGGAGGCTCTGGGAAGCCTCCCACTTCTGGAAGGGTCCAGGCAGGGAGGTAACAATGGGCCAATGTTTTAAACCCAGGGGACAAAAGGCCCTTTGATAGGGCCATGGCCTTGGCATACTCTTCTTCTCTGCAAGTACGCTTGGATTCCATTCAGTGAAAGCACAAGCAGGAAGCAATGGTTAGTAAGGAATTCCTTGTTCTTTCGGATGCCTGTGGCTGTAGAATGAGGGTGCAGTTTGAACTCCAGCCCATTAGCAAGTTTTTACTTAATCCCCTGTAAGGTCCCCTTCACACCTAGGAGTTCTGTACCTGGCTCTGAGAGAGATGGGACTGGGGCCAGGTGACCACTGAAGAGAGAATGACTTGCAACAACACTGTGGCCCTCAAAGCACTCATGCCTGGATCGAGACCTTCCCTCTGGTGACAGTCCCTGAGTCGACCTTCCTAGAGGCCTATTTTCCTCAGAATAATCCTTTTTTGATGAGTCTCAGTTATTTAGGTTAATTCTCCTTCCAAGCCATAAGATAGAAGAGGAAACTACACTGATGTCGGGCAGCTCTGCAGGAAATTGATGGTCCTGAGTAAGGCCAGCTGGCTTGAGAGGCGGGCACAGTAGACTGAGGATGAGGTGAGGAGCCCTCCATGCAGGTGGCTGGGGCTGGCTGACCAGGGGCACAGCTACAAGGAGATGTGGGTGGCACTGCCAGGTCCACCTCACGCTGTTCTAGAGTCGCCCTTCCTGCATTCTCTCAGATCCCTCCGAAGGCTGCAGAACGTTCTTCTCTCCCTCCCTCTTCATGTTCCTCATGCCCCTAGGATATTTTTCTTGGGATAGAACACTCTTCTCCATCGGGCCATTTTATCACAAGGAAGCCAGCAAGGTCAACCCCAGACCCTCACAGCAATGCTGTACCCAAAACATCAGTGGAGTCCATTGCAGAAGAAAACCCTCCAGAACACTTTTGGCATAAGCTTTCATTCCCGTCTAACTTGGGGACGGGAGCAGAATGTTATATTAGGCTGTAGCGGGGCGGGGGTGGGAGCGGGAGGGGAAGGCGGTCAACTGAAGCTCAGCTAGTTTCAGAAATAATTGGTCAAGAATGGTTCTGGGAAGAGGAGAAACTGTGTTGCAGGTGATCAGCCATTGTATGAGCAATTTGGACTTTACCAAGAGGGGTTGCAGGGGAACAGTTAGGAGCTAAAGTCACATGTGTACAGGAGGGGCTGGGGAGGAACAGCTACCAGCACAAGCGTATGAGGGCCGCAGGGGAATATTGTCAGCCCTGTGTCTCTTGCACCAATAAAAGTGAAGTCATACAGGAACAAATAAATGTGCCTCTTTCTCTGTCCCTTTGGTGTCAGTGCCAGGCCCTTTTCTTTGCCCCAGGGCTGCCTTGTGCTCAGTTTCTCTCAGGACGAAGAGATGTCAGGACCCAGCTGAACCTGGTGCTTTTGACTGATGGAAGTCCTGGGCTCTGGGGAGGGGAGAAGGAAGTTGAAAAACAGGCAGAGCTGAAGGAAGGATTCCTGTCATTCCTTTCTCAGCCTGAGGTGAAAGGGAGCAGGAGAGCAGTGAGGTGAGAGGTGGTGGGGATAAGGAGGGGCTTAGACACTTGGGTACTCTCCCCTTTATGAGCCACAAGTGGGTGCCACTTTGTCTCCTCCAAGCTTTTAGCAGGGTTTGAAGAAGACAGGCAGCCTGTGACCCCCTATCCTGTAGGGCTGTGTGTGAAGAGGGGGCATGGATGGAGACTGAAGGGGAGAAGAGAAGCAGGGGGTGGACAGATTGAACTGGGTGCCATGCCTCAGGTGGCATCTGATCCTGGATGGAAGATGAGGGAACCTTGTGTTGCTCGGGAGACGGATGAAGTCAGAGAGAGCCAGAGGGTCCTGGATAACCCCTCAGCATTCTATTATGCCCGGTTCCAAACCTCTGGGCTGCTGCCAGCCATTGGACAAAGCATCCAGAAGTTGGGAGGTGTAAAACCCAAAAGAAGTAGGGAAGGACAGACCGCAGACCTGCTAGGGTCAGCACTCCCAGTTCCTCACCTGACTCCTCTAGTGGTACAATGGGACAGCCACCATCACCCCCATGCCCGGCTTCTGCCCATCTTGTCCTCTAGGGCCTCAAACCAGATGTGGACGATGCCTGTGTCCTCCTTGGTTTAGCTGACCCTAGGCTAGAATTATTTCCAAATAATTTTATAGAAAATTATAAGAAAGGCAAAACCCCCAAACGAAAAATGGCAGGCCCAGATTGGCTGACAGGAATCCTGGTTATCACCTCTGTGGCTTTATCACAGACAATTGGGGAACTGGGTTCAGTATTCTCTGTTCTCCCAGCTCCTGGCTCAGTGCCTGGCATCTTACAGGAGTTTAGTAAATGCATGTTGGATGGATAAATGAATGAATTCCTAGCATACACGAGCAAGGAGTGGCTTTACTCATAAGCCACTTGTCCAAACACTTGGTTGCCCTGGGAGTACCCAGTTTCCTCTCATTTCTCCCAACCCCCACCCTCAGGGAACAGAGAATATCCCCAACAAAAGACCATGCACAGCATGATTAAAGAGATGGGAAAGAGTCAGAGCTGTTTAGAATGCTCCCCTAGAGTTAAAAACTCCCCTCTCTGGGCCCAGAGCAATGCCCCTTTTGACCTACCCCTGGGCCTTTCTGTGAACATTGCAGTCTCCCATCTCTCCAACAGCCCTGTTCTTCGACCTCTCTGCCTTCTCTCCCCATTTCCACACATCATGGGCTTGATCCTGATCCAGGATTCTTCCCACACGGGCCTCTCTGACCTGATCTGCAGAGAGACCCACAGCACCTCCAAAGTGTTCAGGGCACAGGCAAAAGACAGGGAGCCAAAGTTGTGAAGTATGTCTGTTGCCTTAGGCTACTGGGATAGATCTGGCACATCCAGACATTTGGGGTCATTTTGTTTTGTAAGAATGGTACATACAATTGGGCAATACACTGGCATTTTATTTTTCTCTAAAGACTTTGACACAAATAAATGCAAATACCTCTTCCCACTAATGCATTTGCTATGAAAGGTAAATTCATAAGCCATTGTGTTGCCAACTCATAGCATATACTCCCTCCTCCATAACGTGTGAGATGCGTCATATTAACTGAACCAGCAGTGAACACATTCTTGTTCCTTTTTCTTCTTTCTGCAACTGAATCCGACGAGCTACACCCGTAATTTATAACACAAATATACCACAGATGATGAATTCAGTGGAGAAGAGAGGCTGAGGAAAACGTGAAAGAATTTTGCTGTCTCAATATTTGGATATAGGTAACTCACTTTTTGCTAAAAGCACAACTCACTAGCTCTTTTGATATTCAGTGAAGAGGAAAAGTAAAAGGAAGGGTATTTAGAGAATTGGAATAAGACTTGCTCAGAACAGTGGTTTAAGTAGAGAGAGTGGGAACTTAATAAATGAGTGACGAATGAATTGGAAGTGATAAGGGCAGAGGGAGGAATGGCTAAGGACAAACATCTCATGCAGGGCAACAGCTCTGTAAGCCTGTACACACCATCCTGGGTGAGGAAGTGCCCGCCTGCCCTCTGCCCTCCTTCAGTCCTGGGTCTGCCTGCCCCTCGCTGTTCTGCTCTCTAACAATCACCATCTCTTCCATCAGCCCAGCACTCTTCAGTAAACAAAGCATTTCCGCAGTCACAGTCTCATTTGGGTCTCAAAACATGGAGGATGAGATTTTAAATTTTATTTTGCAGATGTGGAAGCTGAAGCTCTTGGAGGTTGACTGACCCAAAGTCCCAGAGTAGTGCTTCCAGGACTAGAACCCAGCTATTCTGACTCTCGGGCCAGGGTGTTTCTCTCCAGCTCTAACTCCATTTCCTGAGACTTTGCTTTGGATTCAGCTCTCCACATGGCTCTCCACATGGCTCCACACTGGATGCTTCCCCCAAAACTGACCCTTTACTGCTCCTGACTGCCTTGCTGAACTTGTTAGAGTGGAGGCCTCCTCAGCACATCTGCCATGCTTTTAAAACTGACCTCACAGGTAGGCACATTTGTTTTAGCTTTGAAAAGTCTCTTTCTATACCCCAAAAACCATCCTATGACCTCCTTGCTGCTGTAATAACCTCCAAACTGGGCTCCCTGTCAGATGTACTTTAAAATATAGAGGAAAGTTTGCTGGATTTGGAGGCAAAACACCTAAGCATTGGTTCTGGTTCCTATCTGGGTAAATAACTCTGGGCAAGTTATTCACCTCTCTAAATGCCAGCTTCTTTATTGGCAAAATAGGGATAATAATACATAGCATTCAGTGCAGTTGAGAAGATTAAATGAACTCCTCTTCAGAAAAGGCCTTCTAGGTTGCTGCTATCGGTTGCCTCCATCTTTCCATTCTTCCTCTCTCTTCTCTCCACACTGTCTTCCTTTCTTCTTTCTTGTTTTCTACAGTTCATCCTGCACAGCACTTCCAGACTGGCCTTCCCTGAAATTGGCTTCCACCAGGATGCTCTCTTGATCATAAATCTTAAATGACTCTGTGACCTCTCTGTCTGCTATGCAGGCCCCTTGGCTCCTGGAACCACCTCTCCTATGCAGGCTTCCTCTCCTACCACCTGGGGACACACATGGTGGGGTGGCGGGTGCCCATTCATGCTGACTCATGCCTCCTTCCTCTTGCTCTTGTTGTCTCCTCCTCCTGGAATGCTCTTTCCTGCCTCTCCATCCCTGGAGGCTTCCCTCGCTACTCAGTGGATAGCTCCCTTCATTGCAATTTCACTTACTGCCTATATCAATTTCTTTGGCATGAAATCAGAAGCAACTGTGTCTTCCGGTTGTTTCCTGTGTGTCTGTCTTCTTCCTAGCAACCATACCGTCTGTTTCTTGAAGGCAGACCGGGGTCTTTTATCTCACTGGACTAGCAGAGCTGAGTGGTAACATGGGATGAGATCTGGACTCACGCCTCAGGCCTGGGTCAAATCCTAGGTCTAGCACTCATCAGCTACGTGATTTGGGGAATTGTGTGTTTCTCAGCTCTAAAAGGAATAATTTTATTTATTTATTAAAAGGCTGCTTTGTTAATGTATTTGTCTATGGAATAAAGATTTGTTGAGCACTTGCTATGGGCCAGGCCTGTAGTTTTTGACATATATGAGCTCATCTAATCTTCGTAATCTCAATGTGATAACTTTAGCCCTGAAACTTCAAACTCTAGCATAAATTTTGTGGAGAGTACATTAATTAATTAAGAGTTTATGTGAAGGTGCACCATGCTGGACATATATTAGGTGCCCAGCAAGTATTTGCTGAATCTGAGTATTAGGTCCCTCATAAATACTTATTAAATTGAATCTTAGTAACTCAATCATCCACAGTACTGAAAATGTAAAATACTAATGTCCGAATGAAGCATTTAGTCCAGCAAAGGTTGACATAGACATTAAATAAATGCAACAATGGTTGTTCATTACACTTGTTTAAATATGATAAAGGGAAATCCTGGAGTACCATGGGGAACATAGGGGACCTCTTGTGGGGCACAGTGTTAGGGTAGCCTTCTCTGAAGAAGCTCCCGAGGGATCTAAATAATGTAAGTGGGAACTGAGAGGGGGAAGGACTTAGGGGTGGGGACAGTGGGCACTTCAGGCAAGTGCAAAGATCCTGAGGCAAGAAAACATGGGGCCCTTTCCATAAACTTGAGCTTAGCTTGTCAAGCAGTAGACAGAGGGGCAAGATGGGGCTGAAGATTGGCTGCTCCAGAGCCACAGAGCCTCACTGAAGAAAGCTGAGGAATCTGGCCTTCATGCATAGTGTAGGGTGAGGCACTGGGAGTCTAAGGCCAGGGGAGAGGCATGATTAGATTTGTATTTTTGTTTTTTTATTTTTGAGTTGGAGTCTCACTCTGTTGCTCAGGCTGGAGTGCAGTGGCACGCTCAGGGCCACCGCAGCCTCGACCTGCTAGGCTCAGATGATCCTTCTACCTCAGTCTTCCAAGTAGCTGGAACTACAGGCGTGCTCTACCACGTCCAGCTAGTTTTTTGATTTATCGTAGAGATGAGGTCTCACCAAGTTGCCCAGGCTGTTTTTGAACCCGTGGACTCAGACAATCCCCTCGCCGCGGCCTCCCAAAGTGCTGGGATTATAGGCTTGAGCCACCGCTCTTGGCCTGGATTTGTGTTTTTAAAGGCTTCCATAAACTTGAGCTCAGCTTGCAACTGAATCCGATGAGCTACACCCGTAATTTATAACACGAATATACCACAAATGATGAATTCAGCGGAGAAGAGAGGCTGAGGAAAATGTGAAAGAATTTTGCTGTCTCAATATTTGGATATAGGTAACTCACTTTTTGCCAAAAGCACAACGGATTTATCTCACTAGTAGACAGACGGGCAAGATAGGGCTGAAGGTGGGCTGCTCCAGAGCACGCAGAGCCTCACTGAAGAAGAAAGCTGAGGAAGCTGGCCTTGATGCACAGTGTAAGGAGAGGCATTGGGGGTCTTAGACCAGGGGAATGACATGATCGGATGTGTGATTTTAAAGGCTCATCGTGAGGTCAGGTACGGTGGCTCAAGCCTGTAATCCCAGCACTTCGGGAGGCCAAGGCTAGAGGACTACCTAAACTCAGGGATTTGAGACCAGTCTGGGCAACTTGGTGAGACTGCATCTCTACAATAAATCAAAAAATAAGCCAGGAAGGCTGAGGTGGAAGGATCGTCTGAGCCCAGCAGGTGGGGGCTGCGGTGGACACGAGCGTGCCATTGCATTCCAGCCTGGGTGACAGAGTGGGACTCCAACTCAAAAATAAATAAATAAAGACTCACTCTGGCTGTTGTGTGAAGAATGGATGGAAGAGCAAGGGTGGGTTCAAGAGAACAGAATTAAGTTAAGGAAAACTGACACCTGAACCAATCCCAATAAGGACCCCAAAAGTGTCTGTGGGCCTGAAAGCTGACTTCAGGGACCTGTGCCCAGGGGAGCAGAAGCAACCTGCAGTCCTGCATTCCCCCTTTTCCTGTCTTCCTGGTGCACTCTTGTCTCTACCCACTGCCTCCTGTCTTACCCACTCTCGTCCTTCTCAATGGGATGGCCTTGTTTGGGGTGGGGATGGGAAAAAAAAAAAAAAAAAACCTGCAACCACCACCCCATTCTGAAGTGCAGGATAAGCCACAAACTGGTTAGAACTTGTCAGTTCAGAGCTGGCTCCAAGGCAAAGACCCACCTGGCCGGCCCAGAGCAGCCTCTCTGCATTCTTGTGCCCACACTCACCCCTGGGAGGCCTGGGCAGACGCAGGGCCCTCTCCACCCTTTCCTGCTGAGACAGTTGGCAACAGCCCAGCCTCCACTTACATAACCTGAGCCCAGGCGTTGCTCCATGCTTTTCTTAGGACTGGGTGGCTTCTGGAGGTGGGATTAAGAAGCAGGTTCTGGGTGATAGATGTGGAAATAAGAACCAGTTTCTAGTTCCTTTAGTTCCACCTTCTAAGACCCAATGGTCTAAATTTTGGGCATATCCACAGGTCAACACCCCAGGATAAGATGGATCCCCTCAACACTCACTGTTCAATACCCTCCTCTTCTGGTATGAGAAATGTGAGTGACCTTTCACCTAGGTCAAGAGACTTTGGTTTTAGACTTCCACTCTGTCACCAGTGTAGGGAATGTCTCTGGCCTTTGATTTCCTCAATTGTAAAATGGAGAAACGATCACTCTTGTTGTGAACACTCCATAGGAGAGAAAGACCAAGGTGAATATTCTTGGAAAAGTTAAAAATATAATACCAATTGAAAAGAGTAGTAATAACAATATCAATGATGATAATAATAATAATCACCTTATTTCCATAGTGACTCATCTCTGGCTGTCAAAGCACTGAGAATCCTTTAACGAGAGTTTAGGAAACAGTGCTCCAACAGTTAGGGCTAAAGTTTCCCATCCCTAATTGGCTGTCCTGTCCCTAACCACAATGGAGTCAAGGCTGGGACAGAGACTCAGCCCCTCTCATAGTCATGCTGCAGTGCTACACCACCCTTCCTCCCAGTTTATCCTGAAGCTCCATCTGACTGTAAGGCAGCAGGTACTTCCTAGGTAAGGGGGTGGAGATAATTATCATCTCAGAAATGGCAGTTGCAACTGCCTCAGGCGGGATTAAAACCAGTGCCCCAAATTGAGAAGATTCCTAGAGGGATTTGGTGCCCAGAGCCGAGGCAAAAGGAGAACAATATGGCCAACCAAAGGGCAAAATATAAAGTAGTCATAGTCATATGTGCTTTCCAAGCCCCAACCTCTCTTCTCCCCAAGGTTTGCATTGAGGTCTTTCATGTCCATAAGAAAGGTTATTAGTGAAAGTCAATGGAATGAATCTCTAAGAATGCATATAACCATTAGAGCCTAATCAGCAAGGCCGTTAGGCACAAACCTATAATCTGACTAAGTCAGATTTATGAACTCAGCGCAGCCAGGGAGGGCGTTCCAGAGGAACCATAGAATGATGCATGACAAGAACAAGGAGAGGAAGCATCTTTTGTATGGTTTGGGGTCCTGCTGCAGGATTTTGAGGAGAGTCTCAAGGAAGTAGGGATCAGTTCTGAATTGATTGTTGTTCCTGACACAGGATTAGGGTATGTGGAAACTAACTAGGAACCAGATGCTGTCATGAAGCAAGGGCAGTTTAGCCATCAAGTATCCCCAGGAATAAGACTCACTGAGCAAAATGGATCTGTAAGCACTGTGGGTAGGAAAGAAGCAGTAACTCAAAGAGAGAGCCTTTGTGACATTTCACAACTGCAACATGACTTTGGGAGAAATGATGTTTCCTGTTAACCTTGCAGCTGGTTCAACCCTCCAGCTTGACTAATAGCGCGGCTACTTTTTTTTACTTTTTCTTTTCTTTTTTTTTTTGAGTCAGGGTCTCACTCTGTCACCTAGGCTAGAGTGTAGTGGCACCATCACAGCTTACCGCAGCCTCGATCTCCTAGGCTCAGATGATCTTTCCACCTCAGCCTCCCAAGTAGCTGCGACTATAGGCACATGCCACTATGCCTGGCTAATTTTTTTGTAAAGATGAGGTCTCGCTATGCTGCCCAGGCTGATCTTAACTATTGGGCTCAAGCAATCCTCTCACCTCAGCCTTCCGAAGTGCTGGAATTTCAGGCACTAATTACTGCTCCTGGCCTGTGCTTTTTTATTTTTCATTCCAAGCTGATTTTCACTCCTTGGTTGGCACCAGTTTTATAATCTTTCACCTACCACTGTTGGTTGCAGATGTTTGGGTCAGATGACTCTCTCTAGAAATATGTGTCATGTGACAGGGGCGTAGCTGCTGGATTCAGATTGACTATTTACATTCTGGTTCCACCACTTGCTTATCTCTGAGATCTCAGGCAAGTTATTCAACATCTTTGTCTCAGTTTCCTCATCTGTAAAACTGGTGGAGATTTGCCTCATAGGGTTGTTGTAAAGATGAACAAAATAATACATGCAAAAATCTTAGAACAGTGTAGCCAATGAACTTTAGTTCTTTTTCTTCTTATTTTTGTTTTAAAGATAGACCTAATTTATGATAAAAATGACTGATGTACTACACACATTTTCTCCTCTGCTTTAAAAGATTCTTCCAAATAATAGAATAAGATGACAATGTATCAACTCTAAGCAATGAAAAGACCAGCAGAGAGGTTATCAGCAGATGGGAGATGTCAACAAACACTTGGAAGAAATGAAGCAGATGGAGGACTGACAACTGATGAAGCAGAGATCAGGAATCCAAAAGAAAAAGGGATTTAGAAAAAAAGGGATTTAATTTTTAAAGGCTGAGTATGGTGGCTCATGCCTATAATCCAAGCACTTTGGGAGACTGAGGCGGTAGTATTGCTTGAGCCCAGGGGTTCGAGAACAGCCTGGGCAACATAGTGAGACCTTGTCTCTACAAAAAATCAAAAAATTAGCCAGACGTGGTGGTATGCACCTGTAGTCTCAGCTACTCGGGGGGCTGAGGCGGAAGGATCGCCTGAGCCCAGGAGGTAGAGGATGAGGCGAGCCATGATCGTGCCACTACTCTTCAGTATGGGCGACAGATTGAGATCCTGGCTCAGAAAAAAGGGGGGGAATTTAATTTTTTTTAAATTAGGGAATATATTACACACATATATTGTTTATCCATGGTATCCTTTGACATCTTTGTGACCCTCCTGTGACTCCTCCTAATCACACCTCTCATTCCTCCTAAGATAAGCATTATCTCAAATTTTAATTATTCACAGGATTTTCTTTATCCTCATTCACAAATGGAGCTAGCCCTAAGCAACGCACTGTTTAGATTTTCCATTTTTGATCTTTATATAAATGAAATCGCACTTTATTTATTCTCCTGTGATATTTTTTTCACTCAACGTTGTTTGTTTTCAAATACATTATTTTATGATATAATGTGCATAACATCAAATTCACTCTTTTAAAGTGTACATCTCAATGGTTTTTAGTGTCTTCACAAAGTTGTATAACCATCGCCACCATTACCCCAAACAGAAACCTATACTTATTAACAGTCACTCCACAATTCCCACTCAGCCTAATCCCTGACAACCACTAACCTACTTTCTGTGCCTATGGAACTTGCCTGTTCTGTACATATTTTATGCAGTCATGTACCACATTACAACATTTTGGTCAATAACAGATGCATACATGACAGTGATCCTGTAGGATTATAATACCACATTTTTACCGTATCTTTTTTATGATTAAATATGTTTAGATACACAAATACTTATCATTGTGTTACAATTGCCTTCAGTATTCAGTACAGAAACATGCTGTACAGGTTTGTAGCCCAGAAGAAAGAGGCTACTCCATAGAGCCTAGGTATGTAGTAGGCTATATTATCTAGGTTTATGTAAGTACACTCTAGGATGGTCACACAACCACCAAATTGCCTAATGATATATTTCTCAGAATGTATCTCCTTTGTTAAGCAACACCCAACTGTAAATGGAATCATGCAATCTGTAGCTTTTTGGTCTGTCTTCTTTCTTTCTTTCTTTCTTTTTTTTTTTTGAGTCAGAGTCTCACTGTTGCCCAGGCTGGAACGCAGTGTCACACTCACAGCTACCACAGTCTCGAACTGGTGGGTTCAGGCAATCCTTCCGCCTTAGCCTTCCAGGTAGCTGGAATTACAAGTGTGCGCTACCATGGCCGGCTAATTTTATTTATTGTAGAGACGAGGTCTCGCCAAGTTGCCCAGGCTGGTCTCGAACTCCTGGACTCAGGCAGTCCTCTTGCCTCGGCCTCCCACAATGCTGGGATTACAGGCATGAGCCACCACGCCAGGCTGGTCTGGCTTCTTTCACTTAGCATGTTTTCATGGTTCCCTTGTATTGGGCATGTATCAATACTTCATTTTTTATGGCCAAATAATACTTCAGTGTATGTATCTACTACATTATTGTTTATTCATTCTCTGACTAATGAATATTTGATTGTTCCCACTTTTAAACTATTATGAATAATGCCGCTGTGAACATTCATGTACAGTTTTCTGCATGGATATATATTTTGATTCACTTGGAGAATACCTAGGAGTAAAATTGAGTACCATATGGTAACTCAATGTTTAACTTTTTGAGATCCTGCCAGACTGTTTTTCTTTTCTTTTCTTTTCTTTTTTTTTTGAGTTGGAGTCTCACTCTGTCGACCAGACTGGAGTGCAGTGGCCGCTCCCGGCCACCGCAGCCTCAACCTGCTGGGCTCCGGCGATCCTTCCGCCTCAGCCTTCCAAGTAGCTGGAATTACAGGCACGTGCTACCACGCCCGGCTAATTTTTTGATTTATTGTAGAGATGAGGTCTCGCTTGCCCAGGCGGGTCTCGAACCCGCGGGCTCAGGCAATCTACTCACCTCAGCCTCCCAAAGGCGCGGGATTACAGACTGAGCCACCGAGCCCGGCTAATTTAAGGTTATAAATTTCTCTCAAATTTCTACTTTAGTTTTGAAATGTAGAATTTTTATTGTTTAAATTTAAATATTTTTCTAATTCATATTATTATTTATATTGTAATCCTTGAGGTATTCAGAGGTCTTTTTTTTTAATTTCCAAATATGTTGCTGTTTTTAAATATGTGTGCTTTTCTTATTGAATTTTAACATAATTGTTTTGTGATCAGATTATAAAATCTGAAAATGATTCTTTGAATTTTGTTGAAAGTTGATTTGTGACACATGATGGTGGTCAATTCTTTAAAAAATGTTTTAAAGAGTGTGCTCTTTTGGTTGAGAGTAGTATTTAATATATATCCAGTAGATCGACCTTGTTTTATTCATAAGAAATATTTTTAGAAATGCAAAGACTAGAGAAATTTACTCATCAAGACGCCTTTGGTTAATAAATTATTAACAATGTGCTCAAGCAAATATGAGAGAAAGGCAACGCAAGGAAACCATGGGACCCAGGAAATAGTGGTTCTCACTCAGGAAAACAGTGACCCAGGTGGACAGCAAGGCAGCAGGTCTCGTAAGCAAATAATCCCTGCTGGAGGAGGCCATTCGAGGGCTCTGGGATAAAGGTGTTCAGTAAAAGGAAGATTCAAGCAATCTAACACCATTCTGAAAACCTTTGGAAAATGTGACCCAGGACAAAAGTCCTGTCTACTGATACGTCAAAGCTAGAGTCCATTAGAGTTGAAGGGTTCAAGTTTATCAGGGCATCCACAGCACATCCCCAGGCGGCCTGTGTTTGCTTCTATGGAGTGGAGTAGGTTGAGATGATTGCATGGACAGTGGGGGAGCTGACTAGTAGTCACTTGTTCTCTAACCACAGCAGAGATCACACAGATAGGTGCTGGCCTCTCTAAACTTGTGGTCTCTAAGGTCTGTAAAGAAAGAACCATTGAGGTGAACACTGAGGAGAGAATGTTCAAACTTCTATTCATCTCATTCTTTTTATTAAATTTGTGTGTGTCTATTCTAATGTACATAATAAATAAGTAAAGTAGGAAATTTATATGTGTATGTCTATATATACACAGTGCATATATACTCACAAATTTTTTAGTCAATGAGGTGCAGAATTATAAATGCTCTGAGACTCCTCTTAAATAATAGCTATATAGGGGAGAGATAATTAGACACCCTCCCAAAGTTAGAATAATAATGACAGAAACAATTTTTTTGGTTTGATTCAGAGTCTCACTCTGTCACCCAGGCTGGAGTACAGTGGCATGATCACGGCTCACCACAGTCTCAAGCTCCTGGGCTCAAGCGATCCTCCTACCTCAGCCTCATGAGTAGCTGGGACTACAGGTGTGTGCCACCATGCTTGGCTAATTTTTTAATTTTTTGGTAGAGACAAGGTCTCACTATGTTGCTTAGGCTGATCTCAAACTCCTGGTTCAAGTAATTCTCCTACCTCGGTCTCCCAAAGTGTTGGGATTAGAGGTATGAATCACCTAACCTGGCCGATAGCAACAGTTATTACACAATGATTTGTGAGAGGTGCCTATGCAGGATGCTTTTAATTGATTATTTCAGTTAATCCTAAAAGTCAAGATGAGTACTATTTTTCTTATTAAACAGGCATGAAAATTAAGGCTTTGAGATTTTAAGCAACTTGCTTAAAGTCACATAATAAGTGATAGTCCAGAATTCCAACCCAAATAGTCAGTTTTCAGGGATCATCCTCTTTTCCATGAGCTGAATGTTCCCTTTACACATTTCTTTTTTTTTTGAGTTGGAGTCTCACTCCGTCACCCAAACAGGAGTGCAGTGGCCGCTCCCGGCCACCGCCACCTCAACCTGCTGGGCTCCGGCAATCCTTCCGCCTCCGCCATCCGAGTAGCTGGAACTACAGGCGCGCGCTACCATGCCCGGCTCTTTTTTTTTTTTTTTTTTTTTTATTGTAGAGATGAAGTCTCGCCAAGTTGCCCAGGCAGGTCGCGAACCCGCGGGCTCAGGCAATTCACTCACCTCAGCCTCCCAAAGACGCGGGATTACAGGCTGAGCCACCGATCCCGGCTCCTTTACAAATTTCAACATTACCGCTTGTTATGGGTTGAACTGTACACGCCTGAAATTCATATGTTGCAGTCCTAATACCCAGTTCCTCAGAACGTGACATTATTTGGAACTAGGGTCATTGCAGATGTAATTAGTTAAGATGAACTCATACTGGAGTAGGGTGAGCTCCTATCCAATATGGCTGGTACCCCACATCTTTAAAATAAAAAAAAAAACGATTGTTGAGGAAATTATTGGAAGGTACAAAGATGAAACATTGAATCATTATTTATATCAAAAAAGTGGTTGGTTATTTGGATAAATAACATACACTTTCTGTACGTGATAGTAATGCTTTGTAGCCATCTGAAGCCATTTGAAGCCATATTAAAGAAGATTAATACCATCAGTAAATAAGTCTAGATATATTGGCAAATGAAAAATATAGGTTGAAAAATAGTATTTATAGATTGGTCTAATTTTGTGGAAAAATATGTATGAGAGATAAACTTTGAGATGTTAAAATTGGGTGTTTATATGATGGAATTATGGGCAAACTTTGACTTTTTCTTTCTCTCCCTCCCCTTTTCTCTCCTTCCCTCTCTCCTTTCTTTTTTTCTTTCTTTCTCCCTCTCCCTCTCTTTCTCTCTTTCTTATCAGGGTCTCACCCTGTTGCCCAGGCTAAAGTGCAGTGGCATGATCACAGTTCACGGCAGCCTTGATCTCCTGGGCTCAGGCAATCCTTCAGCCTCAGCCTTGCGAGTAGCTGGGACTATAGGTGCATGCCACCATGCCCAGTTGATGTTTTGTAAAGATGAGTTCTCGCTGTTGCCCAGGCTTTCATTTTCTTCTTTGACTTTTCTGTGTTTTTTAATATGCAGCTGTAAAGCCATATTTTTTTTATAATAAATATATATTTTTAATGGTAGTTTGCACAACTGTTTTTTGGGAACTGGTTTTGGTGTAAGTGGGGCCTGTTGAGAATGTACTGGGGGCTCTCTCACTGTAAAAGGGGTGTAGGAAAATTGCCCAGCAAGAACAGAGTGAGAGAAAATTCCACAAGACTAGTAAGGGTGGGGTGAGCAGCTGGATCAGACAGGTTTGGCAGTCAGTGCTCTATTAATAGATGGCCTGCCTACCCCTCAGGGGGCCCCAATCAGCAGAAACTGGCTCTGTGCCTGCCAACAAGGGAAAATAAAATATCCTGTCTGACCCTCAAAAGGCTGGGTAGGGAGAGAAAAATTGTATGAAATAATTACAAAGACATGCATTAATATACTCCAAAAAATATAGTACTGCTAGATTATATACATAGTAGGGGTGGAGCAGAGTAAATAAGCCAGAGTTCTGAGAATTTGATGAGAAAAAAGTAGGATGAAATACATGAATCAATAGGTTCATGCTACCCAAAAAACTCAAGGTGTGCCTCGAGCCTATTATGCATATTAGGTTATCTTTTATTTGGAAAAGGAAGGAAGAGAGGAAACTAGAGAAGAAGGAAAAAAGAAAAAACATTTCAGGTGAGAAGTATGGTTAAGCCAGTAGTTTTCAAACTGTGGTCCCTGAACCGGCACCACCAGCACCACCTGGGCACTTGTTAGAACAACGCCACCTACATCTAGTAAATCAGAAACACAGGGTGGGGGGCGAAGGAGGAAACAGCAATCTGTATTTTAACAAGCCCTCTAGGGCAGAGGTCCCCAACCTTTTTGGCATCAGAGATTGGTTTCATGGAAGACAGGGGTGGGGGAGAAGGTGAGTGGGCGGGATCGTCAGGCATTAGATTCTCATAAGGAGAGAGCAACCTAGATCCCTCGCATGCACAGTTCACAATAAGGTTCAGCTCCTAAAACTATCTAATGTGAATCCGATCTGACATAAGGTGAGCTCCGTTCTCCCGCCGCTCACCTCCTGTTGTGCAGCCCATTCCTAATAGGCCACAGACCGAGTACCGGTCCACTGCCCGGGGATTGGGGACCCCAGCTCTAGGGGATGGTAATGTGGCTAAAGTTTGAGAACCGCTTGGTTCAGCAAAGGCATACAAGCTGGCATGAGCAGGTTGTGGGTAAGGAAACCAGCCTTACTGGAGGAAAAAAGGCTGTATCAGGGAATGATGGGGGACCAGTTGGAAAATACATGGGCTAGGAAGCCTTCGTTATTGGAGGTAAAAATAGATTAAGCTTTTCACAAGTAACATGGCTGGTATTTACATACAACTAATATGAAGGAAAAAAAATTCATCCATACTTCTTCCTCATTAACACATGAATTAGTTTACCATTTTCCCTGCTCCACGTGTTTTCCACAAAACCACCTATATAAAATCAATATACGGTCACGGGGGTAAAAGCTGCGGAAGAGACCCAAGCCCTGCGATGTTGTAGCTATGGTTAGAAATGAACAAAATCTGTTGTTTCTTTTCTTTTTTCAATGTTCAGTTTCCTTTAATGACCCCCATCTCCCTGAAGGGCAGGTGCAAGCAGCTAGGTGATGGCAAGAGAAGTTCATTTAAAGATCTTGTCCTGATTGAAGGCTTTGCCCCCATCTGCTGGAAGGCCCCCTCCCAGGAAAAGCACTCTTGCATCAGTGTCTGGGCCCCCTTGCTGCCAGGATCCAGTTTCCGCCATGTGTATGACTCGTTTCACCTGCCAATCTGGAGTCAGCAGATAGGCAAGCTCCTTGGGAGACCCGGACTCCAGAAATGAAACTGCTACTGTTGGTTCCAAAGAGGATGACACTGGCAAAGGCATTCTTCCTCAGCTTGCCCAATCACTGGAACATTCCAGTGATGAGGTTGCAACTCATAAAGGTCTGGGCGAGCTCTTCAGAGAAGCGGTACTCAGAATACCACAGGGACCAGCCATCCTTTTCAAAGTGCTCCCAAAAATATGGCAGCGCCACAGAAAGTGTGTCCTCATTGGAGTACTTGCACTTAAATTAATCTAACACAAAGGTACTCTTGGGCAGGTGAGCAAAAGGGTCTTTGGTCTTGGGCTCAGCAGCCAGGGCCTGCTCACATTTGTCTACCTCCTCCTCAGGAGCAGGGGCAGCTGCCTTTTTCTCCTCCTTCCACTCAGCCTGGGCCTTCTGCTTCTCTTCCCGTGAACCCTTTTCTTTTCGTGGGGTGTCCTTTTTGGGCTGGCTCTCTGCAAACT
Source organism: Tarsius wallacei (assembly GCA_963574415.1). NCBI lineage: Eukaryota > Metazoa > Chordata > Mammalia > Primates > Tarsiidae > Tarsius > Tarsius wallacei. The sequence goes on along the minus strand of CAUYQG010080670.1, from coordinate 36,259 downwards.
TTTTAGCATCAAACTAGGCCATCTTCTCACAAAGTTTCACTTCCCCCAAGACAGCAAGGAACTGGGGCTGGTTAACGCAGGTGAGGAACCAGTGGTTGGTATTGGGAAAGGCCTGGTGGAAAGAAGGCTCCAGGACCTGCTTATAGAGCCACAACAGGGTGCAGTCAACTGTGATGTCAGCCAATGTCACTTGTTCGCCCACCAGAAAAGTTCTTGTCTTCAAGTGAGCATCCAGCAGCCCCAGAATTCACCTCACCTTCTCCTTTGCATTTTCAGTGTCCTGTTTGTTGTGATGCATGATGCCCAAACTGGGAACACCCAGGTACTGACTGGGGTCACATTGTCACTATCAGCAAAGCTCACCCATCGCAGCACCTGGGTCACTGCCTCTGGCATACTTCCATGCAGCTCCTCATTGCTCATTTAGTAGGCAATGGCATTGCTCTCAAAACACACAGAATCCACCATCAATCACCCTCAAATGCTGAAACCTTGCTGGCAGAAAATTTGCAGAGAAATTCAGGGGTGCAGTTGGTTTGGCCAAAGTGGAAGTGGTGCGGAGAGCACACAGATCTGAGCCCCGCTGTACTGAGCAGCAATGAGGGCCTTGAAGGCCCTCCAGTTTTCAGGATATGTATATAGGGTCCCAGCCATCATGGTGATTCCACAGAGAAAGAGCAAATCTGTTGTTTCTAAGTTTACTTTCCTCCTTACAAGATTGCTTACACAATCACTTCAATAGAGAGCAATTGAATATCTTTATGTCCTGACCTCTGGGGAGGGGGTAAGCTTCCTGTTGATAAACGTATTTTCCTTAAACAATTAGCCTAGAGTTGTCCCAAGGACATTGATGGCATTTTGAAGTATTATCGGCCCAAAGGTGAGAGCAGCTTTAATCTCTGGGAATCTCATCTCCTGCAGACTTGCATTATAAAACCCAAGAGCAGTGTTTAAGATGTTTTTTAGACTTTGTTTCTGATAGACCTATGACCCTGTCTGGACACAGAACACGTACCAAGAAGCTAACTCCACCTCCCTCCTAGAAACTGACTCTGCCCATGAAAACAATTTTGACGCTCCTACACTTTCATCCCCAATCAACAAAGCCTTTTTTTCCCCAGCCCCCTGCCTACCAAATCATTGCTTTAATATTCCTAGCCCCAAAGTCTCGGGGAGTCAGATTTGAGACATTTCTCCCATCCCCCGTGCTCAGCTGCTTTGTGATCGTTAAAGGCTTTCTCTACATAGCTGCTGTCTTCATCTCAGCTTTTCTGAGCAGCGGACATAAACTCTCAATCAGGCTGGAACATCTACATGCAGAAATAATGTTCACACAGTTATAGTAACTGTTTTGGGGTTTTGTTTATTTTAGCATTTGTGGTAGACTAACATTTTGACACGTTAATCAATAAGCTTAAATTTTTATTTGGGATTGAGCTGTTTTATTTGCTATCTTAACTCTTCCTAGACTGTCTCTGGAGGGTTGTTATAGCAGAACCAAATAATCAAATATTAGATTATGAATTTCAGAAGTTGAGGTCCAGGCCAAAGACAAAAGTGTTTGGAAGTAAATGGTCAGAGCCAATTTTTCTCACCCCCTAATTTGATAAAGTACGTTAGACTAGGGCAGGGCTGCAGAGAATCAGAAGGAAGGAAATGTACATGTCCTGGAGCCTACCCCATTACCCCCTTTAACCCAAGACCTCTTGGATAAGACTCGATCCAAATCCCCATCCAGAAAAGAGTCTGGGGTAGTGGCAAGTGTCTCAGAGGTCCTTCCATTTAGCCCCATGCGGAAGCAACAAGTGCTACATATAGCGCAGCTAGGGCATGAGCACCCAAGACAACTTCTCAGAACTCCCAGCAGCCCCAGGGTGACTTGATGATACAGGTGGAATGTGGCTGAGACAGAGGGTAACCTGAAACACTTCTATATTAGTGAACAGAGGTCTACCCAGGTCCTGCATGGATCAATCACTGAAGAAGAGAGATGTCAGTGGACACCCCAGTGGATGCCCACAAGGGCAGTAATGATAAGGTGCTCCTGGGGAAAAGCAAGCAGTTGGAAATTGGGGATGGTAACAGAACTTTGAATTGCCCCAGATTATCCAGAATCAGCATCACGGGCATACCAGGGGCATATCATTAGGTGTAATGGGGCTCAAAAAGAAAAGTGAGAATAACTGTAGAAAATTAAAGAAAGTCACACTTTTGCCACAACTGAGTATGTAAGTCTAAGACTCATACTTGCAATCATGTTTTTCATGTTTTATAACTTAATGGTTATTTTAGTTGACTATATCCCCATCAAATGACTATACTGCATTTTATTTACTCATTCTCCGATTGCTGAAAATTAAGATCATTTCAATTTTTTACTATCATATAAATACTACAACAAAATAGTTATTCTGCTACATTTATTTGCCACTTACAGTATGTCAGACTCTGGGCTAAGCATCAGGAATTCAGGAAAAAAAACACCATGCTCCATTGTCTGGTGGAGGTGGAGCCAGATGTGTAAAATGGGCCGGGCTCAGTGGCTCAGCCTGTAATCCCGCGCTTTGGGAGGCCAAGGTGAGTGGATTGCCTGAGCCCGCGGATTTGAGACCCGCCTGGGCCACTTGGCGAGACCTCATCTCTACAGTAAATAAAAAAATCAGCCGGGCGTGGTAGCGCGCGCCTGTAGTTCCGGCTACTTGGAAGGCTGAAGTGGGAGGATCGCTGGAGCCCAGCAGGTCCAGGCTGCGGTGGCCGGGAGCGGCCACTGCACTCCAGTCTGGGCAACGGAGTGAGACTCCAACTCAAAAAACAACAACAACAAAAAAAAACAGATGTGTAAAATGATCATAATAATGCAATACAAATAGGACTATAAAAATATATACAACTTGTGTCTTCCTTTAAATTATTTTCTTAGGATAAGTTCCAAATAGTGAAATTCCTGGATTATATTGACAAATTGCTTTTTTTTTTTTTTGAGTTGGAGTCTCACTCTGTCCACCGCAGCCTCGACCTGCTGGGCTCCGGCGATCCTTCCGCCTCAGCCTTTCAAGTAGCTGGAACTACAGGCGTGCGCTACCACGCCCGGCTAATTTTTTGATTTATTGTAGAGATGAGGTCTTGTTTGCCCAGGCGGGTCTCAAACCCGCGGGCTCAGGCAATCCACTCACCTCAGCCTCCCAAAGGCGCGGGATTACAGGCTGAGCCACCGAGCCCGGCGACAAATTGCTTTCTTAAGGAACCAATTTAATCTGTAAATGAATAAAGTTTTCTGATATATAACACATGTAATATATTTTGAATCTTACATGTCCTGGAAATATTTTCTCACTCTTGTTTTCCTTTTCATTTCTTTATATTGTTGGGGGCAGAATTTTTTAAGTTTTATAATTTATTTTTTCCTATTTTCTTTCCTCTATGATTTTAAAGTTTAGAAAATTACTCCACTAGAGAGAGGATAAATACTCATTTCTATTTTCTGCTAGCTGTTCTGAAAGATTTGGTTTTTCTTTAATTGTTCAGTTAATTAATCCATCTGGAATTTATTTTAGCAAATAATCAGAGCAATTTATTTTCAAAATTACTAGATAAGACTATTCTTCCTTTACATATTATTTGGTGATATTTATCAAATAGACAATTCTCCCTGTAAAAAGATAGCATGTTTTGAGATATTAACATGACAACTCCCAGTCTCTGACTAGCCTGTGGTGCACATACACTGAATTGACAGTATTCAGAGCTTCATGGGAGGGCAGAATCAACAAAAATAGGGGAACTACTATTTGGTTTTCTAGGCTATATTGAGAAAGTTAAGGGGAAAAAAGTAGAATTTTCAGAGAGCCAGAGTGTAGAGCACTAATCCTAGAACAGATCAGAGAGGAACATGGAATATGATGATAGTGAAATTCTCACCACAGAGGAAGGAAAAGTTCCTTCTAGTGCTGGGAGTAGGATCTCGGTGAGAGAGGTTGAAGAGAAAGGCAATGGAGACCTGAAATGTTCTGGCTGCCTGCCTCTCCCCAGAATGGAACATTAACAAGATGTGTTGCAGGGCAAGAGGGTGTAAAATTACTACCTGGATAGATTTGGAAGATAGACATGGGGCTGGTATCCTTCCCCAGAGTGTGCCTGGGCAGAGTGTGGGGAAACTCTAGATCTTTAAGAGAAAACCTTCATCAAGGGGGATGCTGCATTCAATATGATCCACGAAATAGGACATGGCAATGACTGAAGCACATCCGAGGGCAGCCTTCGAGGGTCCACTCACCACAATATGCTGAAGAGAAGGCAACCTGGAGTTTTCTGGCACTCCACAGAGTTTGGAACAGCTGAGAGACCAGAAAAGACCTAGTTTCCAAATAAGATAGCTCAGAATGTAGAGCTCTTGCCACCAGAGGCAAAGGCAAGGACCAGGGTGTGTGTGGCAGATGCCACTGTGGACCAGATGAAGCCAGCTGTACCTTCATCACCAAGCAGGATGAGGGACATTTTGCAGAGGCTAAGGAGGATGAGGGGAAAGCTGAGCAATGCCATTGCACCCAGACACCATCCAGGGAAGGGCTAGGAGAGACCCCTTTAAGTTGTTAGGAATTTGAGCTTTGAATGGGCTGCTTAACCTAAAAGAGATCTCAAAAAGGAAAGCGATTAATTTACCAATAATTGGCCGGTCAAAGTATCTTGCCAATGTCACCTTGTCCCTGCTTCCAACAAAAATTAGCATGCAATCTAAGAAGCATTGTAAGACAAAAAATTTCCTTTTATTTTTCCATATCTGAGTCATATGTCAATTTTAAAAACTGTCACCAAACACACACACACACACACACACACACACACACACACACACACACACACACACACAATTGAGCTCTTTCTGCTTTCTCTCTCTCTCTCTCTCTCTCTTTCTCAGAGACAGAAACTTACTATGTTGTCCTGTCCAGGCTGGTCTCAAATGCCTGACCTCCTCAGCTCTCAAAGTGCTGGGATTACAGGAGTGAGCCACTGTACCCAGCCTTTGGTTCTTTATTGACTAAAAATGCAGCCTTAAAGTCAGAATAAGACTTTAAATATGTTTAGGGTATATTGTGTCCATAGATAATATAGAAAAAGATTTGTTTTTCTTATAATAGGCATAGTTGGGATTTTTTTATTTTTTGTATCAGAGGAGCTGAGAGCTCTTTCACATATCATTAACCTTGTGAGAGATGTGGAAGTAAATGTAGGAAAGTAGAACATTTTGGAAAACTCTGCCAGATTTTCTTTGAAAAAACTCTTGCGCATACCATTGTTTCCTTCCATTCCCCAGGGGTGACCATATGCTTGTCTGGGACAGTTCCGATTTACACCTGCTGCGCTAACACAGTTATTAGAAGTGCTCCTCTTTCACTCTCATAGTGTTCTTGTCTGAGATTGTGACTCCCTGGTCAATGTAGCCATGGAGTCTTTCTGGCACAAGGTGGCAGCAGCTACCCACAGTTGAAAAAATACCGCAGTTTGTGGGCCCTTCCAGGATCTGCGACAGAAAAAAGCAGCCCGTTCATTAGCCCAGGATAGGGCTCCAAATATAACCCCCGACTAATGGAATGAGACTGACTACCTTAGAATGTAAAGACTTAGAATGCAGGGTCATCTTGTCCATTGCCTGCCATGGGGCAGGGTGCATAACCCTTTCTGGCAGCTGTGAAAGAAGCTATCCTCAGGGTAGGGATTCTCTCAGTTTGTGAAATCAGACATTTGTTTGAGAATGTTGAGAGAAGGGAAGTGTCCACTCTTTCAGTAGTTTCTGTGATCCTCACCTACAAAGATGCTAGTCCTTGCACTGATATGCAGACTGCCTGGATACGTTCAACTGACCCATGTAGAAAACATTTGTTTTCCAAATGATACTTCAGTTATCAGCTCTTTTCTTTTTTTCTTTCTGTTATGGGAGGAAATGTGCCAGAAAGAAATACTGCAGTCCTCATCTCCAATACCTGAGAATAACCTTATTTGGAAATAGGATAATTGAAGATGTTATTAGTTAAGAAGAGGTAACACACAGTAAAGTAGGCCCTTAATCCAATACTGGTGTCCTTGTAAGAAAAGGAGAAGACGGAGACACATAGAGAAGATGCCCATATGAAGGCAGAGGAAGAGATTGAGTGATGCTGCCATAAGCCAAGGAATACCTGAGGATGCCAGAAGCTAAAAGAGGCTAGGATGAATCCTCCTTTAAAAGATTCAGAGGGATTCCTGGCCTTGCCAACACCTTGGTTTTGGACTTCTAGCCTTCAGAACTGTGAGAATACATTTCTGTTGTTTTAAGCTACCCAGTTTGTGGCACTTTGTTATGGCAGCCCAAGGAAACTGAGGCACTCCCCTCTTATCCTTGGTAACCCCATGTATTAGTGATTCATTGCTGTATACTAATACTAGCACATTGTTAGCATATTGTTATTGCAAACCATACTAACATACAGCTAGCAGCTTAACACAACACACAGTTATCATCTTCAGGTTTCTTTGGGTCAAGGGTCCTAGCACAGCTTAGCTGGGTCCTCTGCAAGGCTGCAGCCAGGTATCAGCCAGGGCTGGGGTCACATCTGAAAGCTTAACTGGGGAAGGCTCTGCTTCCAAGTTCCACGATTATTGGTAGGAGTCAGATCCTTGTGGGTTGCCTGACAGAGAGCCTCAGTTTCTTGTTGGCTGTGAGTCCAAGGCTGCCCTCTGTCCCCTGCCACATGAATCTCTCCACTAAGCGGGTCTCAACATGGCAGCACTTCAACAAAGTCAGCAAGGGAAAGGATCTCCTTACAAGATGTGAGGGTTACAGTCTTTTCGTTATGTGTATCTTAGCCATAGAAGTGATCTCTCACCACCTGTCCTGTATTCTATCTGTTAAACATAAGTCACAGGTTCTACCCACACTCAAGGAAGGGGACTATACAGGAGCATGAACATCAGGAGGAGGGATCTCAGGGGCCACACTCCATAAGGAGGATGGACAGCAAATTCCTCAGGGACTAGGTTTCCAGGCTAAACTTGGCCAGGCGGTCAAGTTTTCCTCATACCCCTAAGAGATTTACAATTATTTTTTCTTCCCCGTTCCCCAACTGAGAGCGGCATCTCACTTGTCTGTGGAATGATCCCCTTTCCCCCTTTCCCATCTTTCCTTCTCTTTCCCTTCTGTCAATTGGACCTGGCATAGAAAGATGCCCCCACATCCTGGGGCAGGTGCAGAAAGTAAAAGCTGAGACAGGCTGACCTAAGGTAAGGACAGGCTCTGTTCTCCCAGAATTTCATGGGTGTTATCTTCCTTTAGGGTGTGTGTTATAGGGGCAGAGGATGAGCCACACCTTGCCTCCTGCTGTTCTGCTGCTGGGCTCTGGGGTCAGTCTCATTCTAGAGCAAGGATAGTGCTCTTCTGGTAGGTAGTCCATGCCTCTACCTTTTCCCATCATCCTTTGCAGTTAGGTTGGGGCCATGTGACTAGTTCAAGCTAATTAACAGCGAAAGTTTGGTGTGAGAGTTCTGGGATGAAGAAATTAAAAGCCAGTGTACCTCTTCCCTGACTCAGCAAACTTGGAGGCCAGGTGTCAAGAGGGCAGTGCCACAGGATGGAGGAGCTTGGTTCCTGAGTGGTGGGTTGGAGAGCCCTTGCCACCCCAATGGGACTCCATTTGAGTGAGAAAGTCTGCTGTGTTCACCCACTAAGATTTTAGGGTTGTAGCATCAGCCTAGTAATAAGTAGCATGACTTATCACCTTTTTTTGGGTTTCTTTATCAACTCCTGGCAAAATATTGCAAATAAAAGTTCAACCAAGCACATCTAAATCACTGAACCTGCACAGGGATAAAGAGATCTGCCAGAGTTACTGGGATAGTAACACTGACTCTTGGCTTTATTCTCTACCCCTCACAAGCTATGTGACCTTGGGAAGATTAGTTACTTCTGTGCCTCAGTTTCCAGACTTGTAGAATAGGGTTCTTAGTACCTTCTCATAACAGTAAGTGAGCAAAAACATGCAGCGCAGTGGAAGAATTCCTGACTCGTCATTGCTTTCTTAGCATGGGTGTAGGTATGCATTCTAGGTCATGAAGGGGGTACCCAGTTAAGCCTCTCCCCAGCCCTGTCAGCACAGGTCTCTGGGGGCTTCTCTTATCCCAGGAACAAGCCTCAATCTGAATTCTTTCTCCCCCTTTCCTTCCCAACTCCCTTTTTCAGGTTAGTACTTTCCTTTCCTTAACACTAGAGGGTGCTTCAAGCCTAGCACTATCCAAAACTCCAATTCAGAGTCTCACTTGAGTCCTGACAGCAGCTGGCAGGAGCTGAGCGTTTGGCCAAATTTAGAGCATATCGCTTGGAACCAGGAGATGAGTTCTCCCCATCAAGCTCCCTGAGGGAAGGGGCATACCTGTGTTGTCCACATCTATTTCCAGTATAGTGTTTGGTGCTTCATAGCTTCTTGATAGATCTTGAGGACTCATTAAATTAATGCCCCTATCTCCTTTTATTCCCTATTCCACCACTCCCCTCCCTCCCCAACACCACAGGACCATTAACCTGCTATCCCAACCTCATCCCTCATTACCTTTTATTATTGTCCAAATTTCCTAACAAAATTTTATTTTTCCAAATGCTTTCCTTCCATTTTGTCTACTGTCACTAATCCTGTCAAAAAAACAATTACCCTCAGTTTCAATTCGCAAGTGCTTTCAAGACATATTGACAAATAATCTAGAAGAGAATAACTCAGATGGTGCGGGGAGATTGAACTTGACTCCAGTTCATATCCTGAGGCTTCAGAATCCTTATACGTGTAGTAGAGATAGTAATACTGACTTATGGGATCATTGCAATGCTTAAATGAGATCATGGGAGGCATAGATACTGGCAGAAAACATACATTCTAATAAAGGATGGCTATTTGCATCCGTAATATCCTTTGATTTTAGCCCAAAGGAATGAGGGATGTTCGGGTGAGCAAACAGAAGACTCTAGAGAACTATTTCAAAGGCTATTGAAGGACGAGGGAATATATTTAATCTAACATTTCTTCTTTCAGAAGGTATAAGTACCAATAGGCAGGAATTGAAAGGATTTAGATTTTTCTCAATGAGAATTTCCTAAAAATTGGAAATATTTGGAAGTAGAATTGGCTTTAAGTGAGGTCTCTGTCATTGGAGGTAACCAAATAAAGGCTGGCTGGATGCCCACTTTTTTAACATTTTTATTTTTTATTATAGAGATGTGTGGTATAAGTGAGGGTTAACTACATAAGTAGGCTGCATGCAGGTGAAGTTTGGGCTTCTAATTGGCCCTCACTCCCCCAGTAGTAGACTAGGTACCCTTTGTGTAATCATGTGTTCCCCATCCTCCTCCCTCCCTCCCTCGCTGAATGCCCACTTTTTAAGATATTGTATATCCAGTAGAGATTTGAATTAGATCACATCTAAGGTTTCTTACTTTACAATTCTATGAGAATTCTTTCCTAATTTCTCTAGCCCACTGAATTCTTTCACTCTTTGGAGGTTTTGTTTTTAATATGTAAGTCCTGCATTGATATTTGTGTCTTTATACTTCTTCCACAATGAACTATTTCAAAGGCTTTTTCCATGCCTTCCTCCACTGTCTGCTGGGGTAGTACTGGCATTTCGACTGCATCGAGTTTGGGCCATCACTTTCTCCTTGCTGCTAGAAGCCACTTGAACAGCAAGGTCATATCACCTCCTGGGGTTCTTGCAAGGATGTTAAATCCTGTATCTCTGAAGCATGCTCCCAAGTCAATAAACTCTCCCTGTTCTACCTGATGCACTATCTTGATCCAGAACCTTTGGGATCCATGAATTGCTCTGACTTTTGCTGGTATATGCTGGCTAGGATTAGCAGATCATCTTGAAGGAGAGAAGGGAAAGGAATTTTGCAGCTACACCTATCTTGGTATAGGCACTTTCTTCTCTAAAAGTGAGCCCTCCCTTATTCCCTAGGAGATCTTTATTAGACACCCACATACTACCCAGCACAATGTTAGGTGTCTTAGAGACTGGATAGTAGGGCGTGTATACAAGGTTACTATCCTCAAGAAATTCACAAAGGGCCTATGGAATCCCACAGTCATTTATCTGGGTAACTATATCTTGAGGAAAGAGGATTCCAAAATATTTGAGAACCATTGGACATAGGGTCCAAGTTTACATGATATCCAAAGAATCAAAGGATCATCATGGCCCCCAGTTCTAACTAGTGTGGTATATGGGACCTGGTAATAAAGTCCAGGCCAACGTCTGTTCTATACCCAGTGGTAATCTCTCCAGTCTCTGAAAGTATAATTTAGATTGATATACTTGTTATTTGGAACCTTAAGTCCTGGGCCTGTGGATTAAGAGCTATCATAGTGGGGCCAACTGAAACCTTTGAAACTGCCCCACTCTCAGCCAAGATAGTAAATACAAAGCATATTCCATGGCAGAGGTAATTTTGGATATTAGTATCACACTTAAGTTCTCCACTTAAGTCAGTAGTTGGCCCCTGCAGAAACCAAGTGGACACCGGAGGATGACAGTAAATGATCGCACACTCGACCAAACAGTAGCCCCAATTCCAGACACTGTGACTGTTTATCTGCTATGAACAGATTGACATGGCCCCCAGTCATGAGCAGTGCTTGTCTCAGACACTTCCAACTCAGCCCCCACAACAAGCAAACTGAGATGCAAAGTGGGAAGATGTTTGCCCAGGCCCACTGCGCTCACCCAGCTTCTCTAAGGCCTCTTTCCATTTAGAAGCCTTGACTTGGTGAAGGCATTCTTTGTTATTCCTTTCAGAGAAGAGTATAAGGGACCATTTGCATCCATAAGGTTGAATAACAATGTATATTTGCAGTTCTGCCTCAGGGTTATGCTGCCTTACCTGTCTTCTGTCCTGATAGAGTCGAAAGGAATCAGGATCATCTAGGCATCCTGAATAATGGCACATTGATCCATTATTTGATGATATTATGATGATCAGGCCACATGACCAAGAAGTGGCTAGCATATTAGAGACCTTAGTAAGACACACGTGACTCAGAGGGCAGAAGGCAAACCTATGAAGACTCAGGGGCCTGTCACATTGGTGATATTTTTAGAGGTCCAATGATCAAGGGCCTGCCAAGAAATCTCATCCAAAGTAGAAGATATTATATCTTGCACCTCCTACCACAATGAAGGAAGCAACACCTGATAGACCTCTTTGGTTCTAGAGGCAGCATATTCCACAGCTGGTAATATTACTCTGGCCTATACACCAAGTGGCATGAAAAGCTTCTGCCTTTGAGTAGGGCCCTGGCAAAGGCTCTGCGATGGGGTCCGGGTTGAGCTGTAAGAAGTTGTACCACTTAGTAGTACAGGTCTAGGGGATGGGAAAAGATGTTGTGCAGAACTCATGGCAAATCCCAGAGGGAGGATCATGACGTAGTCACATGGTTATCTGTGGTTCTTTTGCAAGGCCATGTCATCTTCAGAGGAGGAGCACATGCCTTTTGAAAAACAACTACTAGTATGACACTGGCCCCTGGTAGAGACACCATACTTGAACACAGGACACCAAATGAGGATGCATCTAGAACTGCTTGTCATGAACTGAGAGCCATTACACCCATCAAGTAATAAGGGCAGACAGGCCCAGCAGCAATTCATCATAGTTCATATGTGGTACAGCTGGGACCAAGCACAAGAGCCTGAGGGCAGAAGCAAGCTGCATGAGCGGATAGCTCGGACCCTAATGACGACTACTACTGTTGCATTGGTGCCCCTCCCTTGGCTCATAAGCTGCCACATAGGAGCCTATTTATAGTCAAGTGGTAGAGGAAGAAAAAGCTCAAGTTTGGTTTAGAGATAAGCTGGTTTTGTAAATAGGTTCAAGTTGAAAGTGGACAATAGGTGTATTACAAGGAGTGGCCTGGAAACACAGGGGCTAGACAAAGTCCTTTCAATGGGCAGAGCTTGGACAGTGCATCCGGTCATCTATTTTGTGTGAAAGGAAAACTGACCTGATGCTAGAATACATACAGAGGCCTGGATGGAGAAAGACTCAAAGGAGGAGGTAGAGGCACATGAATGGACAAGGGGTGGGCATGAAGTGTGAAGGTCTTTGTATCATATGCTAATGCCCACCAGAGAGAATCCACCACAGAAGAGGCGCCAACTGCTCAGTCATCTGACATCAGCCAGCTGCAGTCACTAGCCACTGTGGTGCTGACACAGGGGGCACCATCAGAGGATGCAGACAATGCCTGGGCGGGATAGACAGCATAGGCTCCCACTAATCAAGTCTGAGGTAGCTGCGGTTACTATCAAATGTCCAAGCTGCCAGCAGCAGAGAGGAACACCAAGCCCCCATTCCTCAAGATCAACCGCCTCCTTAATGGCAAGCTAGCTTCTTGGGAATGCTTCCATTCTGTAAGGGCCAGTGATTTATTATCCCAGGATAATATCTATTCCAAATAGTAACTTAACCAAATAATCCCAACCAGTAAGAACATATTCATTTCAATACCCAGGCACAAGTCCCTCTAGACAGATTTTGCTCAGAGCTGTTGATTTCCTACAGCAACTCATACCCACCTCCTGACATGAGCTACAGCTAAGGTCTTAGGCTTCTCTACTCCCATCAGTGAAATGATCTCCTGGGATTCTTTACCCTGTGCTTTCACTAGCAATCTGTACATGAACTTAAACTATCTTAACACTCAACTAACTGTGTTTAGAATGCCTTCTGTATCTAGGGGCTGAATATTGCTGGATTGTAAGTTTTGCTATCAGGTAAATGGTGGCTGAGGTTGTAAAAGCTTGCTAAATGCCATTACCAAGCGATTACTTGAGCTATACAAATACTTTGCCTGTTGTCATTTGGAGGAGTGACAAGTCTCATAGTTCACCTTCCTTTGTGATCAAGGACTTGCAGTAAAGCAGGTGTTTGGAAACAATGTTTTCTTTAATACTTAGTATTCTATCTGAGCTAGGAGGGATAATGTGCCTTTCCAGCAGGTAACGGAGCAAAAAGGCTTACAAAGTAGGGCTGTGAGCCAAAACTGCAATAATGTATAAGGAAGAGGATAAACCTTGACTACCAAGGAAGGGAAAAAGATTGGGCAGACCCTATGGGACCATAAAGCACCTTTGCCACTGCTCTTCCTTATACATTAGAACGCATGTTTTGGAGAGGGAGAGGTTGGTATGGATTGTTTTATAGCACTGTACCTTTCCCTGTTTTGATTAGTTTTCTGTTTGCTGATTTTTTTACTACTCTCATGTGTGTTCAGCAAATAAAGTCCTTTGCTAAAACTGGGAATGAAGGATTTTAGGTGGGGATGGGGTGGGGCAGGGAGTGGATAAAGTTCTTCCCCAGAATTGACGTTTGGTCGAAGTATTATTTAGCCTGCTTCTGGAGTCTGGGACCTGAAATCAGAAGGCTAGTGTCATAAATTGATATAAAGCTTCCTGTGGCTTTGTACTGGGCAAGACAATTCAGTTTTTGTATGGAGTTTTCATGACTCTGGTTAGGTACTCTGAAAACTGGCCCAGTGCATTGCAACTAATTGTACTTTGTTCTAATTCATGTCTTTCATAATCAATAAGTCTTCTAAGTGTTCAAAAGTAGATAAAATAGAAAAAAAACCCTTAAAGATGCAAATCCCTGCGTTTATAACATGATGAAAATTTGACAAATATTTAATTAAAAATACAAATTTAATTCAGAAATATCTTTAGACAAGTTGGTTTATTTTTAGCCTTTCAAATGTCAAAATGATGGACAGAAAAGAAGGAGGGAAGGAAGGGAAGAAAGAATCCCTGAATAGATGAAAACCCTCAAAGGGTTTTTTTTTTTTTTCGTTTGATTATTATACAACACCTCCCTGTTGCTGCAAACTAAGCTAATAATGTTATCAGGTAATGCTTACTGAGAATTAACGGCATGCTAGGCACTTTGAGTTACACAAATTATGGCGTTTAATCTACATCATAACTTTATGAGGCAGGTATTAATATCTCCAGATTAGGAAAACAAAGTTTAAAGAGAAAAAGTAACCTGACCCGTATCAGTTTCCCAGTAAAAAGTAGAGCTGGAATTTTAACTTAGAGGAGCAGGGAGCTTGACTTTAGAGTCTACGTGATCAAACATGACACTACACTGCTCCCTGAGGAGCAGTAGCCAGGTATTATCTACCTCTCTACCACCTGCATGAGGATCACTCATTTCTGAGGATGAGCCTCTGCAGGCAGGGTCACCAAGTACAGTTCTTCAGGTTGTGCACTCTCAGGAATGCCACATCTAAGGAAATGTCATTCACGTTGTAAATGTATTTTAACTAATACGAGAGGCTATGGGTAGAGGTAAAGATCTGAAGCTCTGGAACTGAAGCAGCTGACAAAGTCCTGTGATGGTAGCACACACAACTATGCACTCAGTTGCTAGCGTGCATATATGCACCAGACTGCCCAGTCCCAGCCAGACTCCAAACATCCCATGGAGTCATTTCTCTTCCTCTTCTATTGCTTTCAGTGACTCAATTCCTGCCCCCAACCTACTTTCAAACCTGGAAGGGGGAATGTGTGGAGAATACATGCTGCCATCTCTAGTTGTGCCGCAATATAACAACTGAATTTATTCTTAAGAAAGAGGTGCCCTTTCTAATTGGCCCAAGGGTGCCAAATTATCTATTAGGAATCCTGGTGTGGGTCCTTAATTACAACCTGCAATATCCCCATTCCCTTGAGCCCCTTAGTTGTTGAGTGCTTGGACTGAGTCAGCCATTTTTATGCCAGTTTAAGACCAAGAGAAAAAAGGAAGATCACATCTTTTACAAGGAAATTTAAAAAAAAAACAAAAAACCTCCACCCATGAACTATTTTTCAGAGAAATATCAGGGTATTTTTCAAGTGTGTCATCTATTGGGATAAGCAAAGGACATGAATTAGTAACCACCAGGCCATGCAGTTGAACTGAAGTCAGTGACCCAAACTGCCCAAATGCTTCTCCATGGAAGTTGGAGAGTCATCTGGAGGGCACCAGCTGCCGGCCAGACAGCAGGGGAATTCCTTTCCTGAATTCTGAAGTTTCCCTTCTCTCCTGCCCAGGTCATTGCATCACTTGTCTGGGAGATGCCTCAATGGACTGGGTAAACTGGGACATCCTAAAAACGAGCTGGTATGGACTCTGGATTGGAGGAAACCTGAGAAAAGGGAGGTTATGGATAAGTGTATTTTTCTTGAAGCTATCATCACCACCCCTGGGAAAGTTCCTGCCAAAATAAGTGACAGAATGAACGACAAGAAACTAGAAGTGGCTTCCTCTTATAAATAATACTACCCAGAGAGAAGTGGCTTGAGGTAAGTGGCAGAGCTACCTTGCACCCTGACCTTCTCATGCCAGCCCCAGCTGCTTTCCAACGAAGCACATTGCCTTCTTGGTCTACAGGTTTAAAGACGAGCATCTTGAAGGCATCCAAACACCCGCCTCTCCTAGGAATCAAAAGAAAAGTCCAAGTGGATCTTATTTCTGGACCAAGATGACTATAGGAGCTTCAACGACCAGAGGACAAAAGGTGAGCTGAGGCCTTCTCCTGGAGGTTGGGGTCTTGCCTCTCAATGAGAGTGGGGAGTTGTAGCAGCTTTTGTCAAACATGCCCCCCAATGCCCTTCCCAGAGAAGGTGGGAGCCTTCCCAGGAGGCCAGGTGAGGATTCTGGAGTCCAGGCCATGAGGACTGCCTCTTAGCTACCTGCTGTTCTGCTCATACCCACCAGAGTGCACAATTTCTTAGAAGCCCTGGGTAATTTAGAACCAACAAATGTTAGAAAGAGAAGAAGCATGGGCACCTTTTACAGTGGAGAGGAAAGGAGCCTTGGTCACGTTATCATGCCAGCCTCAGGTGAAGCAGACCCTCCTGAGTCCTGGTTCTGTGCTCATCCCTCTACAGCACACAGACTCTTTCCTTTATTATCTGCAGTCCCAGGGATGCAGGGAGTGGATCGGAGAGAACTGAGGCTCTGAGGGGTAGTGGGGATCTGGAAAGCCACACACCAGCCCATGCTGAAGAGGAGGTAGATGTCCTGCAAGGTAGGACCAGAGGGACAAGAAAGTTTCTTCATGTGGCCTCATCCCCTAAAGTGCAATGCACTGTAACAGAGGCCTGTGGTCCCATGCTACTGAATTTGGGTTCCCTGGCTCCTGGAAAAAGTATTTCTGAAGGTCATTGGCAGGAAGGGTGACTTGGAGACATTCCGTTGAATATTATCCTTCCATCTTCCAATCAAGACTGATAACCCTCTGGAGACATTTTATCTCATACTCTGTGCTTCCTCATTGCCCTGTGGAGGTGGCTTTTTCTCCTGAAGCCCAGAGATTGCTGCACCAGCGGCCAGAGGAACTGAGTGTTGTGGTGCAGAGACTTTGGCCCCAACATGTGTTGTATCAGCACTTAGTGCTTTAGAAAAATTAGCCCGGGAGGAATCTGGGTGCCAGCCCCCAAATTAGCTGGGATGTGGAGAATTAGAGCAGGCACATCCTGGTAGAGTCTCCAGGTCAGGGCAGGAAGCCAGTAGATCTGTGAGGCACGGGAAGGCCTGAGACTGCCATAGAGTGCCCAGGATAAAGGGAAGGTGCAGGAGGTGTGAGGAGTCCATGGACTTTTCCAGGTCTGACCACTCCAGGGCTCTAACTGGGGAGAGCAGGCAAAGGCCTGAGTGGAGAAGGCTGAGCAGAGCCAAACTGGGGGGACAACTTACAGCAACAGGCCACCCCACAGAGACTTTTCTCTCCTTCTCTCTCTTTCCTTCTTCTTTCTTTCTCCTTCTACCCTTTCTTTCCTCTCCTCTTTCTCCTTCTGCCTTCTTTTCCCTCCCATTCCCGTTTCTCTCCTTGTGACCCCCTCCTGCACAGCCTGTATCTGAGACTGGCCAGTGGCCTTGAATGGCTTACTCTGGTAGGGGAGCAAGGGGGTTCCTGGCCCATGGACCATTGACTGAGTGTCTTTTCTTAACATGAGTAAAGTAGGTATTAGTGTAGGAAGAAAACACAATGGCTAACTTTTGTTGACTTTTTATTTTTCATCTATATGTCCCAGGAGCTGCAGGCAGTACATAGATTCAAAGAGCAGATTTTTAATCAATATAAAGCATCCATAAATACCCTATGGGGAATACAAAAGAAGTATAAAGCTCAGTCTCTGTCTTAATCATCAGCAAACAGTGAAAGACCACTGAGTAGTGACCAGTATAGTGTCCATGAGAGGAGACACCCAGAGTGTGCTGGATCCGGTTTTAGAACCTGAAGGTAGAGGGCTGAGACACAAAGCCCTGCCCTCAAGGAGCTACCCAGGCCAGCAGAGAGACCAGAGCAGGGGAGCATGGATGGTGGGAACAAGCAGGGCTTTCTGGAAGGTTTGGAGAAGAAACAGAATAGGACCCTAATGCAGATAACTACTTGGCCTGAGGTTTAATTTTTAACTCCTTGTTGCTGACCGGAGACACACTGACAATGAAACAATAAGCTTTCCTTGAAGGAATCAATACCCCTTTCACAAGGAGGAAAGGGAAAGAAGAGAAGGTAGGGGAACTACTTTATACTACCAGACTTTACCACTGAGCATGTTACAACGACCTCACTTCAGCTGCACAACAATCCCATGCAGAGTCCCTCATTCCCCTGGATAGCAACTCCCTGAGAGTAACTTTCCGAGGCCCTACAATTCCAACTAAGGTTTAGACCTCAAATAGGTGGTCTTTCCACCACATGGTGCTCTCCACAAATTCAGAGCCCCAGGTGGGCAAGTGGGTGCCAGGGCTAGAATCTTACAGACGGAGTTTTCCTTCTCTGAACACAGGAACCTCACAGGTAAAGGAAATGTTAAACTTGCTGGTGGTGACCCAGGCCAAATATGCATGCCAAAGAGTGTGAGGATGGAGTCATGCTTGCTCGGGGAGAGCAGCGCTTGGGAAGGTGCTCACCTAGGCCTACTGCCACTCGCCCAGCTTCTCTTGGGCCTCCTTTCTTTTCTTTCCTTCTCTTTATTTTATTATTGAGGTGTGGAGTACAAATCAGGATTCGGTACACGAGTAGTCTATGAATACATGTAGGTGAAGTTTGGGCCTCCAACCGGTCCTCATTTTCCCTGGTTTAGGATCAGGTACCCTTTGTGAAGTCATGTGCTCCCCCTCCTCCCTCCCTCCCCTGGCAGTGTCCCACAGTTGCCACTCCCTCCCTTGTAGCATGTTGATAAGTGTTCAGAACTCACTTATGAGTGAGAATATGTGTTATGCCATTTTTTGCTTCTGTGATAGATCACTAATTATGATGGACTCTAAATCCTCCAGTGTGCTGCAAAGTCCATAATTTTGTCATTCTTTATGGCTGCATAATACTCCATCATGTATATATATCACATTTTCTTTATCCAGCTCACTTTTGATGGGCAGCATGATTGATTCCATGCTTTTGCTATTGTGAGTAGTGGGCAATAAACATGCATGTGCAGGTATCTTTTTAATAGAACGATTTAAGTTCTTCTGGGTATATTCCTAGAAGGGGGATTGCTGGGTCATATGGAAGGTCAATTCCCGATTGTTTTTTTTTTAAATCACCACATTATTTTTCATAGATGTTGGACTAATTTGCATTCCCACCAACAGTGTGGAAATATTCCCTATATAGAAAAAAAAATTCAAAAAAGGCCTTTCTTCATTTATAGTTTTTTTTTTTTTCAGGTTGGCAACCAGAGGCCAGGATGGAAAATGCCCTTCTTCCTCACACTATGCCTCCTGCAAGGTGAGCCCCAAACTCAACCCAGATTCAGTCTTGCACAACCAGACCCAAGTCTTCCAGGCTACAGTGGGCTCTGCAGTGGCATTGAGTGCAGTTGGGCATGCACATGGTTTTCTTTCCTGGTATCTGAGGCCATGCAGTGGATCCAGGGAGCTGTTGGATCTGGGCCCAGGGGAATGATGGTGATGAGAGTTCACATAAGAGGGCATATGCATGACTTGATGATTTCTAGACTCTTTTCTGTTTTGATATTCCCCATGTTTTTGCTATCTTCCATTTAAGTTGATGACCAAAAACCACCTGCACTTTCAAGATCAAGGTTCCAGAGTGTGCAAGAGACAGAAGTAGCAGTGATTCCTTACTACTCATTCTACAGACACTTAGGTGCCAGACCCAGCACTGGGGATGTAAAGATAAAGACCCTGCCCTACTCTAAAAGAGTTTAGTGTCTACGAGGAAACTATAAGGGAAAATAATAATTATATTCACTAATTTACTTATGTAGTCAACACAAATTTATGAAGGGTTTTCTATGTGCCAGGCAATGGGGACAGATAAATGAAAGGCAGGATTCTGCCCCTAAAGGTCCTTGCAGGCTGGTATGGTGAAACTGGCCAGGTATAGACCAGGCTCAAATGACAAATGGCTCTTTCTCCATACTGTGGTAGCTGGATTTTATTCTAATGGTAATGGGGAGCCATTGAAGAATATAAGGAGAATAGGCCTAGAGTACCCAGCACCTAGAACCTTGTCCCAAGTAGATGTTTCACAAATAATTCTTGAATGAATTAATGAATTAGTGAAAATGCTAAGGTTAATCCAAAAAAGGATTAACTGTTTCTGGCTTATAAACAAATTACACCTTTTAAAAATGGAGGTAAAATAGACATAAAATTGATCTTTGCTATTCTAAAGTGTACTGGGCATGCACATGGTTTTCTCTCCTGGTATCTGAGGCCATGCAGTGGATCCAGGGAGCTGTTGGATCTGGGCCCAGGGGAATGATGGTGATGAGAGTTCACATAAGAGGGCATATGCATGTTTTTAAGTGGTAACAAATACATTTATATTCTTTTTTCCTTTATCCCTCAAAATCAGAGTCTTAATGAATCCAAGCTGGCCAACATTTGATTAAGCACCCTCTGTGTGATATAATCACACCACCTCCTTACTTCACTTTCTCATTGTCTGCTCTAGAGCTTTTCGGTAAAAGCAGGCTTCCCTTGTCCCCAAAGGAAAATCCAGGCAGGCCTATCACTTTTCTGTTGATGTATAAGTAATAATCCTAAATTAATTGTTTTAAGTCTCAAGCGTTCTACATCTGATTATTGTAAGTGTCCTGTTAAATCTTTTGGTCAGCACTTTTATCCTCATTCAAAGCTATACCCCTCACCCCTGCAAGGCCTGCAGTCCAGGAAGGGGACATGGTTGCTGCCTTCTCTGTTCTCCTCCTCCCTCCCCTCCCTATCTAGGCAGCTATCACCTGGGATGCCAGCAGAGTGATAACAGGGGGAGGGAGGAGAGGCAGGAGGATAGGCAGCTCTTACTTGCTGGGATGGCCTGGAGCTGTCTGGCCTGGCAAGGGTTAGAGCTGGCTGTGTACCTCTGTCTCATGTAGGAGCCTTTTTGGACACATGGACGGCCCCCTGATGGCCCATCTCCTCCCTTTGCTGCAGGTTCTTCTTTGACATCTCCACACAGAGGACCCCAGTTCAGATGGCTGTGGGAGGGCTCTCTCCCGTCCAGGACCCACATCTGGCCCATGGAAACACTCACACCCTCTTCATTCTTCTGCCGGCGGGAGGAGAGTTCCTTCACAAGTATGACTCCTACCCTCCTTTCATTCCTGCCATAGACCTCTTGGGCTCTCTCAAACCAAGTCAAGCTCTCCCCAGCTGCAGACAGCCCTCGCCCCTCCCTTATGGAAGCCATAGCAATAAAACTGTGGGACAATGAAGGTGAATGAAGGCCAGGGCACCCACCTCCACGGAAGAGCAGAGAATTGATATCAGAGCCCCCAGGTGGGCACCACATTGATCCTAAAACATTGGGCTGCTCTTTAATTCTCACAAGCAGCTAAAATTCTACACGCCTTAATTATTAAAAATTAAAACAAAGAGCTACTAATCAGTAACTTATCGAATGAGTTCTTAAGTTATTGGTTCTTAACTTTGGTATTCATAAAAGATTATGTATATTGCAAAAGTTGATTAAGGATCCTTAGCTTTCTACTGAGAAGTCAGGCTGCCCCATCCTGCTGATTGAAGGAACAGTGCCCCTCTTAAATGTGCCACATATAGATCAGGGGAATTCTTGAAGTCTGGGGCATGGACACTTTATCAGAGCATCATCACTGCCATCCTGAAATGGCCCTTGTTTGTAATTGTGAATATTCTTTTTTTAAAAATGTTATCATTAGTTATTTAATTTTATCATTAGTAACATGGTTTGAGGGTGTTGTTTAATTAAACCCACAGTGAATATTGATACATCTATAGCATTTATGACCTCTGCTCTTTCTATAAACAGACCTTAAGAC
Organism: Tarsius wallacei; assembly: GCA_963574415.1. Taxonomy (NCBI): domain Eukaryota; kingdom Metazoa; phylum Chordata; class Mammalia; order Primates; family Tarsiidae; genus Tarsius; species Tarsius wallacei. The sequence continues at coordinate 14,935 of CAUYQG010080670.1, read as the reverse complement.
ACATGTAATAGGTAGAGCAGCCTTCATGGGCATGTGCCCTGTGCAGTCACGTGGGACCCTGTAGTCAGAAGGTGCTTGGCTTAATGCTCTGCTGTTGCTATTTTAAAATACTTTTTTTTTTTGAGCTGGAGTCTCACTCTGTCACCCAGACTGGAGTGCAGAGACCGCTCCCGGCCACTGCAGCCTCGACCTGCTGGGCTCCAGTGATCCTTCCACCTCAGCCTTCTGAGTAGCCGGAATTACAGGCACGCACTACCATGCCCGGTAGTGAGGGCTCACCAAGTTGCCCAGGCCGGTCTCGAACCCACGGACTCAAGCAATCCACTCACCTCAGCCTCCCAAAGTGCGGGATTACAGGCTGAGCCACTGAGCCTGGCTTTTTTGAAATTCTTAATAACTTTTGAACAAGGGGTCCTGCCTTTTCATTTTGTCCCCAGACCCCCACAAATTATTTAGCTATTCCCAGCAATATAACATTAAACTGAAGTTTCTTGGCTTCAGAGACCCTAAAGAAAGAATGAATTGATAGGTGCAAGGTGCCCGTATCCTAAGGCAGATGTTGAACCACCTGTACAGGGCTGTAGAAAGAGCCTGTAAGGCTGGTTCCAGTGACAGCCATCATGTGGCTGTCCAGGCCAAGTGAGGGAGGGGAAAGGATCATTGGTGGGCAGAAGAGCTCACTGTGATAGCTGTTTTAGAGAGAGATGTAGTGTGTTGTGGTCTCCTCCATGTGTCCCAGGAGACAGGAGGGACTCTTTTCCCCTTACCTTAAGCCAAGTAAGAGAGGGAGTGCCTAGAAAGCCACTTAACAAGTTTGTTTATCCCAGGTTTCTTCAGATAGCAGGATACAGGTATGCTTCTGTGACCAAATGTGGGGCCTCTACCAAGAAGGTCACCCAGAGGGGATTGTGACCACAAAGAGGGGAAGAGAGTCAGAAGTCATAGACTTGGTGGTGGTGTCCATAAAAGGCCAGTAGAAAGTCGTTCTCACAAGAAGGGAACTACAGCCAGGTATATACACCAAAAAAATATCTTGGAGGCAAAAACGAGGCAGCTTTGGACTTCTGCCATGCCCAGAAAACACCAAGAGCAGATTACAAGTGTCTCGTTCACCTTTCCTCTCACCCCTCCATTCCCAATTCTGGAGGGGCCAGAATAGCTCTGAGCAAAGGAAGGGGTAGAGCAAAACAAGAGACCCCAGTGTACCCCCTCCTCCATGATAGACTTCAACAGGTTGGGAGAAAGGAAGAGGTTAGCCTGGAGTTGCAATCTTTCAGTGGACTGGGCTGAATATATAATTTTATAGACTAGACTGACTTTTTATATGTCTATTGCTTATATGGCTATTATATGTTGGATTTCACCTGTGATTTCAACAAGGAGCACAGAAGTCCAGAGAGAAGGTATGAAGAGGCAGTGAGAAGAATAATAAACCTGTTTCTGATGTACCCTATCAAATTTAAGTCACCCAGTAACCTGACCATAAGCTGCAGCTAAGCTGTGAGTTGTCTTCAAGCTTGTTGCCCAAGCAGACATCTTCTCATCTGCCCATCTGTGCTCTTATGGTGGCACTTGATTGTGTCTGTTTCTAGAAAAGTGGCCACTGTGAACATTTTTGCAATCACTGGTCCAGACATGTGCCCACCAAGCAGAGCAGGGTTCTTGTGTTCCCGGGGAACCTTTCTCTGCAGACTAAAGGCACACTGACAAGATCTTACTGTTTAGCTCTTCATACAAACCAAGCCCTTTCTGTCAGCTGTTGCCTCTGCCCTCTTACATGCAGTTTTTAAACATCTACACTGATGCACAGGGAAACCCAGGCTCTGGATGGACTCGAGTGAGAACACCTGGCATATGACAAGTGTTAACTAAACAGTGGGTAAGCTTATTGTTGCTTTTTCAGATGGGGCGTTGAATACAGCTCCATTCTACATCTTGGGGCAACTTCAACAGGCTAGGAGAAAGGAAAAGCAACGTCTGCTTGCCCAGCGTCTAAGCTCTGCCTATTCTATACTGATTCTGCTGCACTCTCACAGTGGCATTTTCTGACCTGATCCCTAATTTTGGCAGAGTTTGGAGCTTGTAACTCCCAAAACTGTACTCATCACTCCCTCTCCTTTTTTCTCTGCCTGCAGCTGCAAGTGGGTTGAAGGGCCCGAGGCTGGTGTCTGGGAAGCCTGGGGGAGTTGTCACCATCCAGTGCCATTATGCCCCGTTGTCGGTCAACAGGCACCAGAGGAAGTACTGGTGCCGTCTGGGTCCCCCAAAGTGGATTTGTCAAACCATCGTGTCCACCAACTACTATACTCACCATCACTATCATGGCCGCGTGGCTCTGGAAGACTTCCCACAGAGAGGCTTGTTTGTGGTGAGGCTGTCCAAACTGTCCCTGGATGATGTGGGATGCTACCACTGCGGCATTGGAAGCAAAAATGACATGCTATTCTTCAGCATGAACCTGACGGTCTCTGCAGGTATGAGCTGATGGCTGAGGGGCCTAGCTCAGTGAAGCAAATGTCGGGAAGGAGGAGGTGTGAGAGAAGGCCCAGAGACCCAACAGGGCTTTAACCATCAGGGAAGTGGTGGTGAAAAGCTGGGGCAAGGCATAGACTTGAGAGAGGAGGCCTTCACTTCAGAAGGAAACTATCTTCTGAAAGAAGGTGAATATTAGGAAAAACGTCTCAACTGATGCACGTAAACTCTCCCACCCAATTCCCCCGAATGTTATGGAATATGTATTTGGAGATAGTTCCAAGAAGATAGTGAATTGGATAATGTGACTTCTTAATGTTCTGATGGTTCTGTATTCAGACATGTAGAAAAGGGGCAGCACTGCAGAGGAAGTGTGACAGCCAGGATGGAAGAATTGCAACCAGGCTCTTCCTAACAAAGATCGTTGCTGAGCCTTCCGGCAGACACCTGACAGCTATCAGGGTAGCTCTGTGTGTCCTGGAGTTGAGGCTGAGACAGATACCCAGAGCACAAGAAGGGCTCCCAGGCCGTGAAAAGTCCCTCTGCAGAAGTGACAGCATAGGAGGCAGCTTGAGAGCAGGTTGGCTGTATTAGATGCTGATGCTGCTACCTATCCGTTGGCTGTGATGGGCTGCTCTGCTGAAACTGGAGTTTTCCAGTTTCTTTTTTGAAGTGCATTATCTTCTGGGCTCTGGGCCTCTGGGGAAAGGGGCAGCATGGGGATCTGGGACAGCTGGATAGAGAGTATGTAGGCATGGGAGAAGGAGATAGAAATATAACATATCTATGTTTGCAACGGATTTCCAAATATTTTATTTTATCCAACATATTGACCAAAGACTGCAGCTCTTAGTGAGGTTGTATCCCACTTGGCATACATTTTAAAACCAGTGTCCTTTGCCAAGTCCAGTGAGTAGCTAACCTTCTCACATAGTCTACCTCTGCTGTTCTCACAGGTCCTTCCAGCACCCTCTCCACAACCACCCCAGCTGCTGAAGAGCTCACCATGAAGCTCTTTAGGACAGTGCTTCCAGCTGTCAACAGATGGACTCCAGGAACCACCCAAACCGTAGGACAAGGGATGGAATGGGACACAGCTGCTCCAACTCCAGAAACCAGTACAACCACAACTTCAACTGAGGGAAGACAGACCCCAGGAACAAGAAAGACAGTATCTCCAGGGACAGGCAGCTGGGTGGAGGGTCCCATCAAGGCAACAGCTCCCATTCCAGAGAGTCCAGCTTCAAAATTCAGAAGCATGTCCAATACAACAGAAGGTGTTTGGGTGTGGAACACCAGAAGCGCAGTAACAAATAGGGACGGTGTCAGTAGGGATGAGAGAGGGGTGACAACTGTCAAGGCTGATAGGCCAAGGGAGGAAACAGAGAGGGACAAGATAGCTCTGGATACAGCCATGAAGGTCCTAGGTACCATTAGGCCAACAGTGTTGTTCTCAGAAAAACTGACCTGGAAAGTCATCCAAGAAGTTACACCGATTTCTAAGCAACAATTCCCAAGCTTCATTGAAGGCACAATCCCAGCCGCAGACATGTCGACCTTGGGAACCATCAGCATAGAGACGGCCTATGTGGAAGGAGGCACCACAGGGGACCTAGACCCTGCTATTGGAGACAGTGATCCCCAAGCAAGACCAAGCCAGTCCCCGGCAGTAGGACCTTCAAGGCCCTCTGGCAAGGGGTCTTCCGTGAAGAGGTAATAACCCCCAGGCCCCTCCTCTCCGCCCATCCCCTGGCCTGAGAGGGTGGCCACTCTCCTCTGCTCACTTCTCTTCCCTTGTACCTGCAAGACAGTGACAAACACATCAGACACCTTCTCTCACTCGAGGGTCCTTGCTATGAGAATGCGGTCCTTGCTATGAGAATGAGTATTTTCACATGGCCTTCAAGCAAAATCTAAATGAGAATGAGTATTTTCACATGGCTTGCAAGCAAAATCTAAATGATAGAAAGACAGAATATTTAGGCTTGAGCTGTCAGGACGTTCTGGTTTTTATGTTTGTTTGTTTTTTAAGATAAAGAACAGAAGCTCCAGAGAAGGGAGATGCCTAGCTGAAGCCACAAGGAAAGATTGTGGCAGAGCCATATGGGGAGGCTGGAGTCCCTGACTCCCTCTCAGTCCTATTTCTCACTGTGGTGCATAGTGGGACTCACACACAGGAGGGTGGAGCAGGAAAAAGAATTCGGACTTGGGAACCTGAAGACAGTGGCCCTAGGCTCAGCTCTGCTACTCATCAGCCATGGGAACAACCTGTAGATTGAGGGCATGGGCCAAACGGTCTTTAATCTTTTATCCAACTCCAACCTCCCCTCTCCTGTGCTCTTTCCATCCCCACTCCAGTGCTCTTCCAGAAGAGGAAAACAGCTCTCAGATCCTGACTCCAATCTCTATCATGCTAGCAGTATTTATGCTTGTGGCTCTGGTTCTATTGCAAAGGAAGCTCCGGAGAAGAAGGACCTGTGAGTTGAGTTTAAGTAGCCCCAAGGATAGAGAGAGGAGTGCTTGTTCCTACCCAGCACCCTCAGGGCTGGGTGGAGGTAGGTTCCTACCAGGACTTTGGGATAAAAAAAAGCTAAATTGTAGTTTGAGTCATTTAACCACTCTTGGCCCTGGTTTCTTAATCAATAAAATGGATAATCATCTTTACTTCATGTCTCAATGGCGTCCCAGAGCTTAAGGAGAAGCTCTTGGAGGATTACAAGATGTATGTTAACCATAGGTGTTGAAGCTCCATAAGCAACCCTAGTAGCAGAGAGCAGAAGTGCTGGTCCCAGACCAGGGATCAAACCTTACATTTGCACCCTTCTGAATGGCCCTGCTGAAATTCTCTGACAGCAATGTGCCCAGGTTTAAACACTTTTAGAGTGAGTGATCCATGGTGTACAGACCTGGTGAAGAAAGGATGAGATTTTTCTGGGAGCAAGTGGAGAAGGCTAAGTTTCTCAGACCCAAGATCCTGAAGGCTGGGCTCAATCACTGGGCTACGCTGGCTTAGCCAGCAAGGGCTTCATTGCTAGACTTCTGTGTGGGGAAGTTCTTGAACACTTGCAGTGGGTGGAGGTGGTTCTCAGAAAACTAAATGCAGCAGCCAAAACCCTCACAGCCTCCTCTGTGTCTCTGCAGCTCAGGAGCCAGAAGGGAAACCGGGGGTCACCCTGATTCAGATGACACATTTCCTGGACCCGAACCTTCAAGCAGACCAGCTGCCCCACGTGGAAAGGAAGATGCTGCAGGATGATTCTCCTTCTGCCCAACCTAGTCTGACTGTCCCAGAGTGGGAGCCAAGATCTTGAGGGATGGAGTCACCGAGAAAGGAGGACCAGGACCAAAGATCTCCATGACCCCAGCCTCTTATCATCATCAATCAGTTGATGACCTGAAGCTCCACCTGTCCTTCGGCCTAAGAAGACTAAGCATTGTCCACTGGCCAAAGGTGGCAGTTTGACTTGAAGAAGGTTTCAAGAAAGTTTTATTAAACACTGGAAAAGGTCACCTGGGAAAAGCTTGGAATTTCCTTTCATTCTTGGATGTTTGAAAATAGAAGAAGCTTCCAATCAGTGTGGAAATTGACAGATTCTCCACCAACACTCCCAGTCTTTGCTGGGCATTCCCTTTTCTGACATCTGTTAGTACTCAGCCTACTGTTTACCTTTAATAATATTCATTAATACCAGTCTTGCTTTCTTAAGTAAATTCTAAGTTCCTCTAGGATAGTAGTTGTGATTTATCCATCTCACCATGTCCCCAGAGAACTTCCAACTCAGTAGGACCCCCAATTAATATCTTTGACTGGCTGACTGGAAGGGCATGGGTTCAGTGGCTTCTGGTGATGCTGCCCACACAAGAGCATTGAATCTCCCTGGGCTTCTGTTCCTTCATTTGGAAGTCCCCTATAGAGGATCACATAGGCATGTGGTATGTGGAGACCAGAAGGAAGGGCACGCATTCCTCACATCTTCACTCCCCATTCGGCCCCATGCTTATTATACCATAGGCCTTGTGATCCAGTCAAGATTTTCTGGGACTTTCCTAAATTTGTAGATGAGAAGGGTATTTTCAGCAGATCCTCACCTTCTTCACAAAGCTCCTCTTGTTCAACTGCTTATAAATCCCTGCTATACCAAGGACTGTTGAAGCTGGAAAGTGGGTTTAGGGAGTGGGGTAGAGTAGGGGATAAAATAGAGGAATTTTATGTGGATTCTGCCTTATAATCATATCGCCTCATGCCTGTTGGGAAACTTTGGCTCTACCCTCTGCCCCACTGTCTTTTCAGGATTCATGTTTGCTATTTTCTTTTGCCAGATTTGTTGGCAAACTGTCCAGGCTCTGTGTTTGGGCAGAGTAGTCTTTGAGCAATGGAAGCAGAAGGGAAAGGAAAGCTTCAATATCAAGTTGAGAATTGTCAGATAAACATTTCTAGAAGGTTCATCCCCTGCTTTTAAGCTGTCAGCAGCCTCAGAAATCCTGCAATAACACCTCCTCAGATCTGATCCTGAACCCAGACACTGTACCAAAGGGGGGGGGGGAAAGAGAGAGAGAGAGAGAGAGAGAGAGCGAGTCTTTATGCCTTGTGAGAGAGACCCGTTGTTTTGGATAAATAGGGAAGTAACACGCATATAACCAAATGGAATCAAAGCATTTCAGAGCTAGTGGTTCTTTAGAGATTAATTAGTCTAAAACTCTTAGTCTATAATTGAGGGAACTGAGTCAGTCTAAAAGTAAAGGGTAGTCTATGGCCATACCATCCTGAATGTACCCAACCTCATCTAAAAGTAAGGGGTCTGGGGGGCAGGTGGCAGGGAGAGTCACTCCAAAGTCACCTAGCTAACCCAGTTAGTAAGTAGCAGAGTGAAGACTAAAAGAGAACTCATGACCTTGGCCTAGTGCCTTTTCTAGTTCACCATTGCTAAGCAATGTATCAAAGCAAAACTAATTGTTGAAAATCAATGATACCACAGTCGTCCCTCCAGATAATTTTCAAACCCACTTTCTGAGTGACCTGCTCAAAAAACCTATAAGGGAAATAGGACAGACACCATTATCCCATTCAGCCAACGAAGAAGCAGGCCCTGTGAGGTATGTAATTCAGCCAAGGCTGCTTGGCTCATTAGAAACCAGGTTGTTCCTAACACTATGTTCTCAGGTTGTGAAGAAGCGTTTTGAGGAAAGGGAAGCTTGGTAGATTAAAGAAGTATGGGAAATGCTAAGTTAAACAACACTTAGACCCTTCTACGCATGATTTTTTGGAGTCTTTAATATACGAAGGTGCATTGTGATAAACCCTGGGCTGGGAACATGTGTGTTTCCCAGGCATGTTGGACTATTGTGCTTTGCTGAGGCGATCTCACAGGACTGGCATTCCTCAGACCACTCTGTGTTTGGGGAAGCCTGGTACACTAAACCCAGGGTCAGCCAACTTTTTCCTGTGAAGGGCCAGATGGTAAACAGTTTAGGCTTTGCGGGCTGTACAGTCTCTGTGGCAACTACTCAGTTTTGCTGCGGAAGCACAGAAGCAGTTAATCAGAGGCAACCCAGGAACAGACGGCTGTGGCTATGTTCTAATAAAACTTTATTTACAAAAACAGGAGGCAGACTGGATTTGGCCATTGGGCCATAATTTGCTAATCTCTGCACTAAGCCATAAAGCCAAATGAGAATCTCTCGCTCCCACTCTGATCTGGAGATCAGATCCCAACTCTTCCTCAAGAGCTTCCCTGACCACTCCTCTCAGGGACCTCTCCCTCCTCTGAATAGCTTCAATGCTTTCTGTCTGGAATGTATCAGTTAGAACCTGTCTGACTACCCCATCTTGGAGGAAAAAGGGGAGAGAGGAAGCAATCAGCCCAGCAAAGGTTGGCCAAGTGGCTAGAGCCAGGAACATTTCCAGAAATAAAGGTGTTATAAGGAAAGCTGAGATTCAGCAGTGGGAGGAGCCAAACAAGTTCAAGGGGCCAGGGCAGAGTCTTCGGGGCCAATGGTTTGGAGGGGGCAGAGATAAGATCTGAGTAAGAGCTTTGCAGGGGAGGAAGTGGGGCAGTCCCTAGTATTTACAACTCCTTTATGGGTTAACTGATGCGTGGAATAGGCGAGAGGGTTGACTTAAAGGGCAAGCGGCAAAACAGGTGGAGGAAGCCAACTCCAGTGCTTTTGTTCTTCATCTTATATCCCAGCCAGCCTGATGCCCACACCACTGAGATGGGGGGCATGGAAACAGCCATCACTAAGCTGGAATCAGGGAGGCCTCCATGGGAATTTCGAATCCAAGATGCAGGAAAGCCACTGATTCTCATACGATCAGGCAGATGCTTGTACTAGGGCACAAATCTCCAGTTCTCTTTACCTTTCTACTTGTTAATGCTGCTTCTGCTTGTTGACGTGTCTCTAGGGTACTGCCCTAGGTATTTTTACATTTGACGCAACATTTTTATAAGATAGTATGCTAACTCCCATTTTACAGATGAGGAAACTGAGGTCTAGAGAAAGTAAGTCATCACACTACTAGGGAAAGGGCAAGCTGGGACTTGAATGCAAAGCTACCTCCACAGCTATATTCTAGACCACTTTGCTGCCCTGCCTTCCTCCTTGCTTAGGTTTAAGGTCTGGGTGTCTATCTGGTCAGGCCCTTTCCTGTTTAAAGCTCTAAAGGCTTGCTTGTTTCTCTCTCTTAGGCACATGCATGGAAAGTTTTATAATCATTTCCAGGAGTTTGTTCTCTTTAGCCATTTAACGAGCTTATTCCTGTTCTGGCCTAATGAAGTGTTACAGAAAAAAGTTCAGGGAGCCGGAACTGACAACTAAACATTCAGGCACCAGCCCTTGCTGACATTTGTACATATAGGGCCCAGCTCTTTCTTTGTGGAGATGTCCATCTCTTTCATGTTCCTCAGAGTAAATGCTTGACCTGAAGCCAACTTCTCACTAATCTCTGCTAACACTTCAGGGGTTTCTCCCTCTCCTCCAACAGCCAGTGTGATCTGAGAAACACAGAATCAGTTTAACCACAGCCTCAGCCAGACCCGAAGAGGAAGGTACCTCTTCCATGGAAAGACCCATAATGCATGTCTGCCACGTAAACATGAGTTATTTGACTGTCCTCTACCTCTATGGCCATATCACCTTGAATGCACCGGATCTCATCTGATTATTCTCCACCGGTACAGATATCCCAGAGCTGAGGGCTTGACTAACAAGCAATGGAGAAAGGAGCTTCTACACAGAAGAAAATGGACTCTCTGTGGTGGCAGAATCCAGCACCACATAGCTCTCCATTTTTTCATTAAATGACATAGTTTGTCTCACAGGTGTTGGCCCTCCCGGGGCTAACCTGCTCCCTTCTCTATCAGCAAGAGGATAAGCTGTCACCCCACTGCCCACTCTTGAAGGGGCCAGCTAAAACCCCAGTGGGCAGCAAAGAGGTGGCAGCCACAGGAGAGGACCCCATGCCATACCTCTGGAAGCATATGGAAACACATGGAAATTACGAGCACTGAGGCCCTAGGCCAGCAAGCCACTGTTTGCCTCGTCGCTCCAGGACACACATTAAAGACACACATTCGCTGTGTAGGATCCAGACTCTTCTATGTTCTTCCTCCTCCAACCTCTGACCTTGTTCCCACTCCTCACCAATTTGCTGCTTCTCTCCAGATCTATTAGTTCTGCTCTGGGCACAGAAGGTCAAACAAAGACTACTTCTTTCCCTGGGTTGCAAATTTCTGGCTTCCCAAGCCTAAGTGTTTTAGAGAGGAAGAGAGCCGGGACTGCCATGTCCAAAGGTATTTTCCAAGATGCCCCACAATTTGTCCGAAGATGTTGCACTTCACTTTAGACAAGAGTTTAGGAAAAGGGAATCGGGGAATCTGCTTCTTTTGGGCCTGGCATAGGAAGGGCAGACTGATTAGGAAATGCAACTTGGTCTAAATGTTTTATTTTGCCAGCACACTCCTCTACCTCCACCAGGGTAGTACAATTAAAAATTAATTACAGTAAATATCACCAGAAAGAAACAGACTCCCATCCTACACATAGAAACACTGAGGTTCAGATGGGCACAGGCTACAGAGGATTACAGGGGCTAATTTCCCAGTAACTGCCCGCTGGGCAAACCTTGGGCTGAGGGCCAGGCTCAGACCAGGAACAAGGAAACAGCAAGTCTTCAAGAGGACGCCAGTGGCTTATGGGAAAGGCCGGGCCCTGTCACCTGACACTCTACCTGTTGACTTTGGATGTCTACTCCCAAAATCTTCCTCCTTCTGCTCCTCCCTAGCCAGGGTGTGGAGGTAAGAGAGGGCAGGACGGTGGTTTGGTCATCTCAAAAAATGTTTGCTCATTTGTCCCTGCCTCTCAGAACCAGAGAATAAAAACTTTTGGATCCTAGGGTCTAGGCCCAAAGAAGAATTGAGAGAGCTTTGGCTCATGCTGACTTTCCATTTCCAGAGCCTTTTGTGTTCAGCTTCACCACTCTTTGCTCCCCGGGACAGGTCCCTCTGGGCAAGACACAGACATCTCAGGGGACTCTGACCACGGTTTCCACCTTCACTTCTCCACCAGCCAAAGCCATAAAGAGTATGACAACTCTCCCCCAACCCCTGGAAGCCCCAGAAAAAATGTTGTTTCACTCTCTGTTTGGGAGTCAGTTGAGCTAGGAAAATAGGTGAGAGATTGGATATCAGGGCAGTGACACAGGGAAGTAGGTAGTCAGGGAGGAGGTGATTGTGTGTATGTAACAAAAAAAAAAAAAAAAAATTAAAGGTTCACATGCATACATTTGCTCAATAAACCCCCGTCTCCAACACTATCTAAAGACTAGAGCCGCTAATCTGGCAACAACCTTCCTTCCTCTTCACACCCACCACCCAGCTTGCCCTCCTTTAAGTTTTCGCTCATGAAGGTTGTTCTGGGCATTGAATGATGCTGCCAGATCATAGATGCCGTGCCCTGAGGTCCTTAGAAAGGACCCTGGCGAGCCCCTATACAATCAAACAAACATGGAGTTCTTTGTTTTTTTTGTTTTTTGTTTTTTGAGTTGGAGTCTCACTCTGTCACCCAGACTAGAGTGCAGTGGCCGTTCCCGGCCACCGCAGCCTCGACCTGCTGAGCTCCGGTGATCCTTCCGCCTCAGCCTTCCAAGTCGCTGGAACTACAGGCACGTGCTACCACACCTGGCTAATTTTTTAATTTACTGTAGAGATGAGGTCTCACCAAATTGCCCAGGCGGGTCTCAAACCCGCAGGCTCAGGCATTCCACTTACCTCAGCCTCCCAAGGCGCGGGATTACAGGCTGAGCCACCGAGCCCAGCTAAACATGGAGTTCTTTAGTTCTCCTCCTTTCTCCACCTGTCCCCTAATAGGGGGACTCCCATGGGAAAAGGCATAGGCCTCTGATCATAAGTCTGGACTTACAACTCCCAAAAAACTTGCCTAAGCCCAGCTGACAGGGCTATTCCAGCCCCAATTCTCCTAATGGGAATCCATTCAGTGACCACACTAGGGACCACTTGACCAGTCAACAGTATCCTCATTGGCTGCTGGGCAACAAGAATAGTAGTCCCCATCCTATGCTCCTTTCCTCCCCCAGCTACAAAGGCAGTTCCAGAACAAGAAGAATAAATGCTGTGCTTCTGCCAACAGTGACAGCCAGAGTCAGGAAATACTGTCATTACCTGCTGATGGGGACAGAGGACTACTTGTGGCATGAATAATTCCAAACAGTCAGTGTTCTTTAAAAAGGGGAAGGAGGAATGCCATTTAGCTTTGGGAGATTCACTGTCACAATTCTATTTTCTAGAGATTGATACAAAAATGATTATGTTTTAGGCTTGACAGGAAATGTTAGATTATAGAACGGGCTGGCCTGGGATTAGACATTGACTCCAGACAGAGGTTAAACATTGACTTAGCTGGACACTTGCACATAGGGGAGCTGGCAGTACACAGCATTTCATTGGCCGGTTCTTCTCTCACTAGTCTAGCAAACGCCGTACTCACAGGAACCATCCATGCCGAGGCATGCCTGGTGGGCAGCAGAGAGTGGGGTGGGCTACAGGGCTTGGGCCTCCCCTTCGCTACTGGTAATTGGGTCAACCCAGGGTCTTGGAACATCAAGCTAATGTTGACAGCTGGAAAGATTGGATTTGTGTGGTCCTGTGGACTTGGTCCTCTCCAATCTTCTCTGATCAACCAAGGATGTAAGTGGAAGTCCCCTGCTGTCTGTGGAAATGTAATCCAAAAGATTCAGCCTGAGAGCAAAATCTTTGGGAAGTAGAGGGAAATGCCCAATGCTGGAAGACCTTGGTTCTTGACTCAACTGTGCCATTACCTCACTGTGCAAACTTGGACAAATAATTTCACTTTTCTATCCCGGGTTCTTCATGGTTCAGTGGGAAATCACTCTAACTTACTAGATTGTGTCCTGGCTCGTACTTCCACAAGGCCCCAAAAACTGCCTTAGCAGACAGTGTCAAACACACATGCATGTAATGCCCTTTTCTGGCCTGTTCATTTGATGCTGAATCATGAGTACCTATTAGATGTCAGTCAATGCACATATTACACTTAATCTTTTATAACATACTTATGGAGGAGGTATAATTTACCCCAGATACATTAAATAACTTGTCCAAGGTCCCCTGGCTGACAGATGGCAAGGCTTGGATGTGAACCCAGGGCAGTCTAGGTCCAGGACTCGTGCTCTTCCCCAGGTATATACTACCTCTCCATGCTTGCTACCTTTTCGCTCATGTTATTTCTTGACAGGGTTTTATGTGAGTGATGATTTCTCAGTTAGACGATATGCCCTTGGGGAACAAGGATGTACACTACTGCATGTCTCAAATCTCCCTAGGCCTTGAACTCGTCATATTCATAGCAGATGCTTATGGTAGGCTGAAAAATAGACCCTTCCCCAAATATGTCTATGTCCCAATCTATGAAACCTGTAAATATGACCTTATTTGGGAAAAGGTCTTTATAGATGGATTCAGTACAGGATCTTTTTTTTTTTGAGTTGGAGTCTCACTCTGTCACCCAGACTGGAGTGCAGTGGCCGCTCCCGGCCACCGCAGCCTTGACCTGCTGGGCTCCGGCGATCCTTCTGCCTCAGCCTTCCAAGTAGCTGGAACTACAGGCGCACGCTACCACGCCCGGCTAATTTTTTTATTTATTGTAGAGATGAGGTCTCGCCAAGTTGGCCAGGCGGGTCTCGAACCCGCGGGCTCAGGCAATCCACTCACCTCAGCCTCCCAAGGCATGGGATTACAGGCTGAGCCACTGAGCCTGGCGTCATTTCAGGATCTTGAGGTGAGGATATTATCCTGGATTCTGGGTGGGCCCTAAATGTCATCCTTATAAAAGAGAGAGGCAGAGGGATATCTGAAACACACAGAAGCCAGTGTGACCATGGAGGCAGAAATTAGAGTGATGCAGCTACCAGCCAAAGAATGCCAAGGAATGCCAACAGCAACCATAAGTTAGGCAAGGGACTGATTACCTAGAGCATTCATAGGGAGGTGGCCCTGAGGACACCTTTATTTCAGACTTCTGACCTCCAGAACCTAGAGAGAACACATTTCTGGTGCCTTACACCACCAGGGTTGTAGTAATTTGTTAGAGCAGATGTAGGAAACTAATGCAGTGCTCAATCAAAGCACAGACTCCTAGAGCCAGAAGAGCCCTGGGAACAATTTGGTTCTACTTTCACCTTTAACATACAAAAATGCTGCAGACCTGAAGGATGAAGTGATTTAGTAAAGGTCACTCAGCCAGTTAGAGGCAGAACCAGGACCAAAACACAGGTGTTCTAATCCCGGACCAGTATGTGAATTTCCACACACTGAATCATGCCAAGTCCCAGAGTTATTAAAGTCAAATGAGAAACTGTTCTTATTCTATATTACTTTGTATTATTACTTTAAAGGGAAGGGTGCCTTTAAGCAACATACATTTTTGAGTGATGTAAGTTTTGGAAAGCATAGTTACTGCTATTATTATGAGATATCATTATTATTGAGTTGGGCAGTAGACCCTCTTGGCTAGCCTCTCCTCCCCCAGGGCTGGGATACAGGGGCTGTTTTAAGGCCACTGGGTTCCAGATGGGGAAACCACATTGTAAGAGGGGAAGTAGGTGACTCCAATCACATCACCAGCATGTGTGGCTAAGCCCAAAATAGGACACAGGATTTTTGAGTTCCTGACTCTTTCCTGGTTTCTACTTCTCGTTTCCCTTTTCACTAAGCAGGATCAGTGGTTTAGGTGGGCTTTGGGTATATGGGCGTGTGTGTGTGTGTGTACCTGTATGTGTGTATGTGTGTTCATGTGCAAGTATCCATGGTATCTATTTGTATGGATACACTGAAACCCTATCCAGATGGTATTCAATACCCAGAGAAAACTTTGGCCTACAGTACTTACTTTCCTTTCAAATTATTCACCGTTTCAAATTAATACACCC